>JACXGM010026446.1:0-14872 GCA_016801145.1 Umbra pygmaea
CTTATCCGCCCGAGTTTTTCAATAAAGTCTTCAATACGGGTGCTGTTGATTTGGTTTGAATCTGTGAGATAACCACGCCCCATTCATTTGAATATAACAAATGGATATTATGAAATGTGCCATTATGAAATAAGAGTGCCTTGAAATAAATAAATGTGGAATTATGAAATAAAATTCCCGTGAAATAAATAAAAGGTTTTCTTTGAAAAACACCATTATGAAATAAAAAACTATTTAATATTTTATTGGACTGCGTTTATATATTTATATTTAAATATTTATATATTTATTGTGTCATTTATTTATTTCAGGACTTATTTCATAGCCATATTTATTTATTTAATATTGACAAAAATGGCTTTCCATACAAAACAATTATAGAAACAGCTTTTATATAAAATAATTTTAAATAGCCTTATAATAAGGCCTGTTAAATAGTAATATTGTTGCTTTATGTATTTTTACCTGTTTATGCTTATTTTGACTAACTGTTTTTGATTAAGTATGACTTTTATTTTGAAATGGACTTTGGAGTTTCTACTGTGCGCAACAATAGCCTAGTTGAAAAAACGATAAAAGTAAATCACGTAGTGAAACGTTTAACAAATTAGCATCCCCGAAGAGATACAAGGTTAGCATATATGGAGGACCAAGTCTGCCAAAATAAGAAACAAATAATTAAATAAAATGCTAAAAACATAAATAAGCATACGATTAATTGCACAAATACAGTAAATAAATAAATGTAGGTAGTAATTAAATGATACAATGAGACATTAATGTATATATCTCTTTTAATTAGCTTCTTTATTTATTCACCTTTGTAATAATTACCTTATTTATTGTCCGTTATAATCTTCAACTTTATTTATTAATGACTTATTTTTTAAATGTATGTATTTATGTGTATATTATAATATTTTTCTCTGTTTTATTCTTCCTTTTTTCTTCCTATTTTTTTACCCTATTTATTTCTTTAACGCTATTTATTTCTCCCAGTTTTTTTATTTTCTGTATGCATTTCTGCCTCATTATGCAAATGAGGAGGGGCTGTGTCTTAAGGTGTCAATTTCTGCCCATTGGTTGGTTACCATTATACTGCATCGGTTGAATCTACATGCTACCGGCCAGTCGGCCACAGTCACAACAAAGATGGCTATTTACGATGAGGTTCAGTATTGATGGTAGTTTGACACTGAAGTTTCGAAACGTGCTTCAAACCATTAACTACAATTCCATTTGAAACACTGTTCCGAAATTTGCTTTGGTACGAAAAATCAAGTAACACGTGACGTCCGAAGCAGTAACTGCTTCATTCATCCTGTGGTTCGCAGCGCCACCGCAACAGCGAAACCGTCAGGACAGCGCGGTGAAGTCTGCTTGATGTTTGACGTTCATCGGTTTTCGCGGATGTTACCTTTTAATAGCTCTGTGGCAATTCTTCGATTTCTTCCACGTTTAAGTGTAGTTTGTAGAGCTAATTAAGACAGAAGTTTTACAGTTGTGATCAACTCAAAATCACCAAAAATGATGACGCAGTAAAAGTGCAGAAACTGAATGTCTGTCCAACGTGCCCGTTACTATAGGTGTAGTAAGGGACCGTGGTAAAAGTTATTAACCTTGAGGAGGAGGTCTTCTCTGTAAGCATATTAATGCTTCTTTAGACCATTTTTGACCTTGTATTTCTCATTGTTTGTCATTTTTTCATATTGTTTATTAAAAATACAGAGCAATAAAAAATTGAAAAGAAAATGACTTTTTGTTATAACTATATTGTGTCACCTATTTATAAAAAATATAAACAAAATTACTTTTTCAAATTCTGATTGCTGTAGTAGTTCACATTTAAAGGGCCCTAGTTAATACAGGTGAAATTTTTGTCAAAAGTCAACATATATGGTTGCAGGAGTTTTTTATATTGGGAAAATAGTCACTAAACGTAAACAAAATGACCTTTTCTCATTCCGATTGCTGCTGTACTTCCCAATCACTCACTCCTACAAACTACATGTCACTGTTTCCTGTAAGGACAACTTATATGGAAGCAATTTTGTTGCAGTAGTTGTTTTTTGGCGTTATTTTTTAGGTTATGTACACTGCTCAAACAAATTAAGGTAACACTAAAACAACAGAATGTAACTCCAAGTCAATCACAGTTCTGTGAAATCACATTGTCAACTCAGGAAGCAACACTGATTGACAATTGATCAATTTCACATGCTGTTGTGCAAGTGGAACAGACAACAGGTGGAAATTATAGGCAATTAGCAAGACACCCCCAATAAATCAGTCGTTCTGCAGGTGGTGACCACAGACCACTTCTCAGTTCCTATGCTTCGTGGCTGATGTTTGGGTCAGCTTTGAATGCTGGAGGTGCTTTCACTCTAGTGGTAGCATGAGACGGAGTCTACAACCCACACAAGTGGCTCAGGTAGTGCAGCTCATCCAGGATGGCACATCAATGTGAGCTGTGGCAAGAAGGTTTGCTGTGTCTGTCAGCGTAGTGTCCAGAGCATGGAGGTGCTACCAGGAGACAGGCCAGTACATCAGGAGATGTGGAGGAGGCCGTAGGAGTGAAACAACCCAGCAGCAGGACCGCTACCTCTGCCTTTGTGCAAGGAGGAGCAGGAGGAGCACTTCCAGAGCCATGCAAAATGACCTCCAGCAAGCCACAAATGTGCATGTGTCCACTCAAACGGTCAGAAACAGACTCCATGAGGGTGGTATAAGGGCTCAACGTCCACAGGTGGGGGTTGTGCATACAGCCAAACACCGTGCAGGACATTTGGCATTTCCCAGAGAACACCAAGATTGGCAAATTCGCCAATAGTGCCCTGTGCTCTTCACAGATGAAAGCAGGTTCACACTGAGCACATGTGACAGACGTGACAGAGACTGGAGATGCCATGGAGAAGCTGCTTCCTGCAACATCCTCCAGCATGACTGGTTAGCCGGTGGGTCAGTAATGGTGTAGGGTGGCATTTCTTTGGGGGGATGCACAGCCCTCCATGTGCTCCCCAGAGGTAGCCTGACTGCCATTAGGTACCGAGATGAGATCCTCAGACCCCTTGTGAGACCATATGCTGGTGCGGTTGACCCTGGGTTCCTCCTAATGCAAGACAATGCTAGACCTCATGTGGCTAGTGTGTCAGCAGTTCCTGCAAGAGGAAGGCATTGATGCTATGGACTGGCCCGCCCGTTTCCCAGACCTGAATCCGATTGAGCACATCTGGGACATCATGTCTCACTCCAGCCACCAACCAGGGAGGTCATACGGGCACGTGGAGGCCACACACACTACTGAGCCTAATTTTGACTTGTTTTAAGGACATTACAGGCTGATCCAACTTTGATGTAGTGTGGTTTTCCACTTTGATTTTGAGTGTGACTCCATATCCAGACCTCCATGGGTTGATAAATTTGATTTCCATTGATCATTTTTGTGTGATTTTGTTGTCAGCATATTCAACTATGTAAAGAAATAAGTATTTTAAATAAGTATTTAGTTCATTCATTCAGATCTAGGATGTGTTATATTAGTGCTCCCTTTATTTTTTGAGCAGTGTATATTTTCTGACGCTAACATTCAATGCAGTTTGGTGAATTTGAAGTGCTTACAGTTGGAGGCTACTGGATTTTAACAATTTCTGAAATCTTTATTAATGAAACAAAGTTACAAGGCGATCTCCTCCTGGATGCAGATGGCTGCTCCATCTCTCCATTCCCAGAAGTCTGCAACCGTAACTAGGGCCCTTTAAAAGGGAACAACTACAGCAATCAGAATGAGAAAGTCATTTTGTTTATGTTTAATGACTATTTTCCCAATATGAATGACTCCTGCCACCATGTTGTTTGACTTTTGACCAAAATTTCACCTGTATTAACTAGGGCCCTTTAAATTTGAACTACTACAGAAATCAGAATTTGAAAAAGTCATTTGGTTTATGTTTAAAAAAAATATATGAATATTATTTATAGATAGGTGACTCATGCCACAATATATTTATAACAAAAAGTCATTTTCTTTTCAATGTTTTATTGCTCTGTATTTTTAATAACAAACAATATGAATAAAATGACAAACAATGAGAAATACAAGGTCAAAAATGGTCTACAGAAGCATTAATATGCTTACAGAGAAGACCTCCTCCTCAAGGTTAATAACTTTTACCACGGTCCCTTACTACACCTATAGTAACAGGCGCGTTGGACAGACATTCAGTTTTTGCGCTATTACTGCGTCGTCATTTTTTGTGATTGAGTTGTTCAAAACTGTAAAACTTCAGTCTAAATTAGCTCTACAAACTACAACTAAAAGTGGAAGAAATAGAAGAACTGCCACGGAACTATTCAAGGTAACATCCGCAAAAACCGACGAACGTCAGACTTCAAGCTGACTTTACCGCGCTGACTTCGTCCTAACTGTTTCAGTGTCGCGGTGGCGCTGCGAACCACAAGGTGAATGTGCTTTGGACATCATATTTTACGTGATTTTTCCGTACCAAAGAAAATTTCGGAGCAGTGGTTCAAATGGAATTGTATTAAATGGTTTGAAGCACGTTTCCAAACTTCAGTGTCAAACTACGGGCCCAGGTTAATAGGTGGTAGATTATCATGCAACACATACTGTATGGCTTTTTTCAGATTTATTTTGAAATCTTGGATTTAATTGTTTTTTTCCCTTCCACAATTTAAACAGGTTTTGCTGAAGAATGTGACCACTGTGTCTCTACCCTCCGTTATGGATCCAGTAGCCTTCGAAAGCGTTCTGAGTTCCGCCTATACTGGCCAACTAAGCATAGTGCGTGAAGATATTGTAAATTATGTAACTGTAGCGAGCTTTCTCCAAATGTGGCACATTGTTGACAAGTGCACCGAGATCCTGAAGAGACCTCGACCCTCTGCAGATTGCAACCAGGATGCTGCAGCTTCCACACAACACGGTGCCTCCTCGAGGCAGCAGTCCCCAAGCAGCACTGACTGTCTGTACGTGGAGAGGGAGGGGAAAGGGAAGGAGGGGAGAAGACCCTATAGCCAGGAGCAGAATGCTCTGCCTCCGCTTGCCACGTGGAGAAGGCCCCAGCCATTCTCCAGGTGGGGGCGCCCCAGGCCCTCACCCCAGCCAACCATGCCCATTCCTGCCCAGCACCTAGCCGACTCACAGATGGATTCCCACCCAGGTGGAGAGAGTGATTACTCCAGCTGTGAGGAGGTGTGGATGTCTAACCACAGCAAAGCCAGCCCCTTGGCTCATCATGATGGGAGAGCACAGGACCGTAGCCCCACCCGGCATGGGGGGTTTTCTGGGGAGGCTTTGAGACTCAGGGCAAGACTAAGACAAAGGGCAGCTCCACCAAGTGCCGGTTTAAACCGGGACACCAGAGACAGAGGGAGTGGAGGAGGATTCGGGGAAGAGCCACTTGGTGAGAAGAGGGCAACTGAAAGAGGCAGTGAAGCAGATGAGGGAGTGGGAGAAGAGGTGGCTGTGGAGGAGAAGAAAAAGGAGGAGTCTAATCAGAGAGGACCCTCTGGTAAGCAGTCCTACATTATATGAAATGGGGTCCTGTGTCTGGGTTTGTTTTCTGCAGGGGACCAGCAGTGTTGGGTAAAGTAGCTTGTACAGTTACAATCCAGGGTTCTGGGTTTGTTTTCTGCAGGGGACCAGCAGTGTTGGGTAAAGTAGCTTGTACAGTTACATTCCAGTACATTCCAGATAGTTCAGAAGTTTTGGGAAATACCTAATTAAGACAAAATGATCAGGAAAATGGAGTTCACATCTTACTGGTGACCATGATTGATATTTTCTTTACTCTTTCTATTTGTTTTATAGGTTACTTTTAAGATATGAACTCCATTTACCTGATCATTTTGTCTTACTTAGGGACTCCCCAAAACTTGTGAATTCAACATGTAATTGGAATGTAACTGAAATGTAGCTTTACCCAACACTGGGGACCAGTATGATATCCCCCTGAAGAATGTAAAATAAAATATGAAAATGTATTTTACCATTAGTCTGATAAATGGAGAAAATGCCAAGGACATGTTCTCAAAGTTTTTAGATGCCTTACACTAACTTTATGTCTTTGTCCTTTATAGCAATGTTAATTTCTGTGTTTGTATCTCTCCAGGAGACTTTCACACTAGTGTTCACCAAGTAGAGGTGGGAGAACAGCCAGAGGTGAAAAAGAGCTTGGGGGAGCAGCAAAACAAAGAAGAGCGACAGCTGGAAAGCTCTGCCCTGACGTCTCCCCTTGCTGGGGAACCAGAGGAGGTGATACCCGGCCCCTCCTCCCTAGCTCCTTCACCATCGACCCGGATGCAGTGGCAGGCCAGTACCTGGTCTCAGCAATCAGCTAGGTTGCAAGCTGAAACAGAGGACCACAGAAGAGAAGAAGAAGAGGAGGAGGAAGAGGAGGATGTGGACTTTGGGCGATTTGTGGTTGGAGCCTTTGAAAGGGACACCTATGACGAAATTGAGGATGGCACTGGTCAAGTTTCGCAGAGACCCTTGGTACCAGCCTCTCCTGATGACAGTGACTTTATCCTCGGAGGCCCAGAATTGAACTGGCCCTCTGGGGCAAAGATAGCCCCGAGTGGTGGGCCCCCAACACCCACATCCAGCCGCCACCTGTCCCCATCCCCTGCTCCATTCCCCCCTTCCTCCTCACCCCCCATCCCCTCGTCATCCTCCCTCTCCCTTGCCGGAGCACCTTACACAGGCAAAGTGCATTTTTGCCACTGCGGGAAGGCCTACACTCTAAAGAGCATGCGTGACCGCCACGTTAAAATGCAACACCTAAATCTGCGTCCCTTCGCATGCCCCGTGTGCGCCAAAAGCTTCAAGATGAAGCACCATCTCACCAAGCACCTGAAGACCCATGGTGGGCTGCGGCCCTATGAGTGCGGACTGTGTGGGAAGAAGGTAATCTGGAGGGACAGCTTCTTGCGCCACCAGGCCCGCTGCGAGAGACTAGCTGGCAGCTATGAGGGCGCCACAGCTGGCAACATTGCCGCATCAGCAGCCGACATGGACGATGGTTATGCCTATGAGTTTGAGGATGGGGAGGGGTTCCTTTCGCAGGGAGGGCAGGTAAAAGTTGAGCAGGCTGATTTTAAAGGAGAAGTGGAGTCTGGGATTAATGGGTTGTTAGAGGGTGTGTCTGGGGGCGGGACTCCGGGAGGCTCGCAAACAAGGACTCTAGTTAGTCACAGTTTTAAGGAGGAAGCCAGCGACAGGTTTAGCTGAAGCTAAAGGAGTGTGACTGGTGGACTGCAGGTCACACAGGACTTGAATTGAATACAAGATATAATTCTCTAAAAAAAGACTCATTGTGAAAAAGCTTTTTTAATTCTCTAAAAAAGACCCATGTAAAAAGCATTAACACTCCGATTTATGTTGATGCACCCATTTGCGAACAACTATTACGAGTCACATTTCTGTGTGATGGATACCTTAAAAGATGTACTTTGCTCCATATGAATCGTGTGGTTTTACAAGTTTGTGATGTGATCACCAGTATATTTTGTATATTTAAATGAGCCAAATGATCTTATGCGCCTTGTGATTGTAATTTACACTATAAAAATGTGATTGAACTTATATGCTTTTAATAATCTGTAATTTTAATTATCAGACACATTCATCAGACAGTGGTGCAGTGCTTTTCAAACAATCTTGAATAAATGAAAATTATTCATAAAAATTATTTTACAAGCTAAATACAATTTTACTATCAGAATTGGAGCAGAACCACCCAGAAAACATATTTTACTTCTGTACAGTGGAACTAAGTAGAATTCCTTGCAGTGAGAACTACTTTCTCTCAGTGACCAGCCTACAAAAGCTGTACAAACTGGACAGTATTTCTTGATATCTTAAACATGTGAAACCAACTCTTTAGATGGATTTCTACACTATGTAGTGCTTAGTTTGCCATTTGAATAGGAATTGCAATTAAATCATGACAAGTTGTGCTTCCACAGTTTTTGTCAATAGGCAGCGGCCGGTGTGTCTTTCATATATATTATGCATTTTATGCTGTGATTTTGTGTGTAACGAAACTCTGCATAGTGTACTTAATCTGTTGTTATTTTAAAAATATATCAAGAAATACAGTTTTTAGTGTTTGTAAAGTCTGTGTACTCTTTGTTAATAAATTTTTTCGTTTCAAAACCAAATCAGAAAAACAAGGTAGTTTTTCTGTTTTAACCAGTATGGAAAGAAGAAAAAAGAAGCAGATATTATCTCTGTACCCTTCGATCTTTCGTTTTTCCGTTTCAAAACCAAATCAGAAAAACAACTCATAAAAGGGAGGCCCTATACCCAATATTAGCAGGGTCTACCTAATTAATTGCACAGTGTCTGTACATTGTGAACAACTAAATATTTATACATGAACATGAATAAAAGACTAAATTCAAAGACACAGCAAATTTGCAGAATGGTTACATTGATAAGTAGGCTAGCATGGACTGTTACAATTGTTCTTGACAACTTTAAAGTACTATAAAAATGTTGTTTCTGTACCTCTTGTGCCTTCACAGTCCATGATCTAATTTCTATTGCTGTCAATCAGCAAAATCTGCTCTTCTGTTCCCAAGGCCTCGGACACTTTTGCTGTCATACAGCCCACAGAGCATTCCAGTTCAGAACACCGTCTAGTGACTGATATCCTAGTCTCTGGGTTCCCCTCCACCACCTCTGCTATTAAGACATTCCTATGAAGAAAGCATTTAGGCCCATTTGTACTGTCCAATAAGCCATCTTTTAAACATATGCTATACATTTAAACACATCACATATTGACAAAGTATAAGTATTATATTAAGTATTAGTGACAGAACAGCGATCAGTCTACCTGCATTTACTTTTGTATCAAATTTGACCAAGCACTCTGGACACTTACCTTTGCATCAACTTTGGCCCAGGTGGTCTGTGCACAGCCAGAGATGTTGAGGCACTGGCACTAGGGGCACTAGGTTGGCAGCGAAGAGTAAACCTATATTGGCCTTGCATGTATATGGAAACAATGTGCCTCCACCCCCACATTTCCCCCAGAATTCCACGACTTCATCAAAATATTACAATAACCAAACAACAAAATCTAAAACTTAATTTTCCTGTTTTTCGGTTTGGTTTGAAACAGAAATGTGGAGGTGCATGCGCATTGCTTTCAGTATACATGCACAGTTCTAAATGGCTGCTAGCTTCATTGTTTTTCGGGAAAGTCAGCTGTTCAACTTCAGGGTGGAGGACCTATCCACAGATAAAATCTCAATGACTTTTCAGGTAATGTATATTTTATAGCTTAAATTGGCCTTATAGTTTAATTGGAGTTACAGTGAGGCAAACATTACTAGCAATGTAATGCAGCCCCGTTCAATATTACTAGCATTCTACTTTGGGTAAATTCTATATAATATTATCCATTTTGTCACGTTTGTTCTTATTTAGAGCCCTGTCGTGTAGCAGGTAACCAGATTTCTGAAATGAATACCGGGGATGAAAAATTATCCAATGTTATTACTTATTAAATATAAAAGGGGGACAATTCTGATTTTATGTATTTAGTCAAACAGGCACAATGTGATAGAACAACTATATTACAGAAACTCTACAGACAAGACAGAACTGTCTGATCTGAAAATCCATTCAGTGGTCCTGGCAGTTTGAGTAGAATAAGAGCTCCTCTTCAATTTTTTTACTCCTTGAATTTTTCCTTCTCACTCTCTTCTCCATCCTCTCTGTGTAATGAATAGACAGGACCAGGTAACCAAAATAATAAAATGGTTTATTAATGCACACCCAATTGCTGGCTGAATTGAAAAATGGGATAGTAAAGGTCAGATAGGGATTCCAGTACACTATTCAGATATTAAGACCAGGCGGGGATCGAATACCAAATCATTGTTGTCGGAACAGGCAGAGGTCAGTACACAAAGAAGGAAGTCAGGCCAGGCAGAAGTCAGAACACAGATCGGGGTTATCAGACTTTGCGGAGTTCGGTACAAGCTGTGGAGAATACACAGGGATGATCCAGGAGACAGAAAAAACGGTGAATCCAAAAATACAGGTCAAGCCAGAAAGGTAGTCAGAATAATAATGCACTCAGTATGTCCTAATACCTCACAAAGAACCAGTCAGGTAGGTGAGCATATGTGGTAAGAAACAGGTGTTCAGAATGAAGGTGATTGCGAGCGCCTCTGAGGGATGCGTTCATGAGAGCCTGTAAGACAGTCCTGTGTGGTAACAGGATCAGCCATGTCCCTACGGTCTTCCGACGTCACACTAATGTTTAATAATAACAAGTACACTATTAGATATAATAATATGGTTAACAGACCCATTGCTTACCTCATTTTTGTGTTTTATCTCAAAAACATTGTTTGGAATGATAATCATACAGGCTCCATAATCATAGCTTCTCCTGACTATACGGTAATTTCTCTACTGTGCGACAGAATGTTGCGTGGGTATGACCAAGGGTGTAAGCGAGCATCCGGAAAGTGTACCTCCTTTGGGGAGATTCTGAGGCTAACAAGGCACCACCTTCTGTTAGCATTCCGTAGACTCCCATTCATTTTGGTGTCTATTTATCCATTGTTTATACACAACAATGTATAAAAGGCTCCATTACCTTGTATCGCACGTTACAGCCCCGTAGCAGCCATTTTTGTAAAAATAGGCTAATGATTGTGTCATAACAATGCAACCTTCTGTCGCACAGAAATTACTGTATAGTTAGGAGAAGCTTGCATGCAATCAGGGGAACGTGGAGGCATACAGTCAGGGGAGAAGCCCATAGAGAGTCCATGAAAAGCATAGAAACAAAATATATCAGCAACGTTTTGCTGGATTGGAAATATGGTATGTGGCAAGTACATTCATATGAAGTAAGATTTGGAATGATTCAGATTACTCTTGGCACAGCTACCAGAGTAATTTCAACTTTTGGACAGGTTGCACACGTCATATCTACATCGTCAAGCTCAGCTTAATGCTGCGCAGTATGCCTGGCTACCACCAGAAAAGTGCTTCTAATTGACTTCACCTGGTCTCCGTCAAAGTCAATGGCATCGCTTGGTCCATTTTATATACTGTCTATGACAGGGCTGGCCAACCCTGTTCCTGGAGAGCCACCATCCTGTAATTTTTCACTTCAACCCTTGTTGTGGGCAACATGTTTTAGCTTTCCTTAAGGTAATTATTAGAATCAGGTGCTATATTAGGGTTGAAGTGAACTTACAGGACGGTGGCTCTCCAGAAACAGGGTTGGCCAGCCCTGGTCTATGGTCTAAACTAGCATGAGCAAGTAGTAGAAAAGTGAATGAAGTTGCTATAGCGAGCAGCTCCCTCTGTTGGCCAAAATAAGCACAATGCCATTGAGACATCAAATGGTAGGCTCTGCTGCCCGGTCTTTCTTGCCAGATAAAGCATATTTTTACTTTGATGTCTGTTTTTAACGCACAGTTAAAAACTCGGGATACGTCCGGTGACAGCTCCAGCCAGGGTCAGGCCACAAATAACAGGGACTGTCCCCAGAAAACGGGGACATCTGGTCACCCTAGTAAAGCCTAATGTCGAGATTAGAATGTGACAACAGCCACAGGGAGAAGAGACAGCCCTCTGTTGAGCCATAAAGGCTAGTTAAAAAAAAACATATAGCCTAGGATGCGTCCCACGTGATGGCAGAGAGACGACAGAACTATGGGCTGAAAAGAATGAATGAGCTAGTAATAAAGGAAGTCTTTGTTTCAAAAGCAAGCAATCACTGACTAGACTGCAAAAGATAAAATAAAATCCTGTGTCTACTGATAATGGAATGATAAATATGAGCAATCACACACTTTAGATTGTGTAGCCACTTGTCTCAAGAGATTTTTAGTCTTTAGTAATTAAAACTGTCTATTTCCAGCTTCCTGCTCTTTTGATTTTTAAGACCAATGACAACAATCGAGGCATACTTCCATGACCAGATGGCATTTTCAACCCAAGTGACCTAGTACCTGGTGGGCATTTTGAGGTGCATGGGGAGGGAAGTGGTGAGGGTGGACCTAGCTGGTAGGGCCAAAATAGGCCTCTGGCTGTGCCCAGACCACCTGGGCCAAAGTTGATGCAAAGGTAAATGTCCAGAGTACTTGGTCAAATTTGATGCAGAACTAAATGCAAGTAGACTGACCGCTGTTCTGTCACTAGAACTTATACTCTCTAAATAATATGTGTTGTGTTTAAATGTATATCATACGTTTAAAAGATGGCTTATTGGACAGTACAGATTGGCCTAAATGCTTTCTTCATAGCAATATCTTAATAGCAGAGGTGGTGGAGGGGAAGACTAGGATATCAGTCACTAGACGGTGTTCTGAACTGGAATGCTCTGTGGGCTGTATGACAGCAAAAGTGTCAGTGGGAACAGAAGAGCAGATTTAGCTGATTGACAGCCATGGAAATTAGATCATGGACTGTGAAGGCACAAGAGGTACAGAAACTCAACATTTTCATATTACTTTAAAGTTGTCAAGAACATGTTGAATTGTGACAGTCCATGCTAACTGTAACATTCCCCAATTCACCTTCCCTGAGAACTACAGCTTCCCTATTCTAGACTGCTCAGAACTACAATTCCCATAACCCTGACTCAATCACCCAAATTCAGTACACCTGCTCTCACCCTGTCTGTATATAAGGCTTACACACACCATTGCCTCTTCGCAAGGTATTGTAAGTAATCTATTTTCTTCCTACTGAGCATATATTCTTGGATTGTTATTCTGTCCCGACCCGTGCATTGTTTATTCAGTATTGTGTTTTGGATTATCCTCTGTACCTTCGCCTATATTCTTGGATTGTTATTCTGGCCTGACCTGTGCATTGTTTATTCAGTATTGTGTTTTTGGATTATCCTCTATTCCTTCACCTGATCGGTGACTGCCTGCTCCTTTGGTTACTAACCTGTTTGGAATAAACCGTATTGTTCTTTTACCTCTTGTGAGTATTCATTAAAGAATACCTCGCCTTAACAATGGCTAGGAGGGAGCTGTTTTACAGTGGCTGGGTCCAGGAGGACCTGCCATGGGACCTAGTCAACGCTTCCTATGAAGCATTTTGTGCAGAGCCAACGGCCACAGATGGCGACTATGTATTGCCACGGATAGTCTTTGAGACTCCCAGCCCCAGTTCCAAGATGGCTGCTCCCAGCCGCAGTTCCAAGATGGCTGCTCCCAGCCCCAGTTCCATGATGGATGCTCCCAGCCCCAGTTCCATGATGGATGCTCCCAGCCCCAGTTCCATGATGGATGCTCCCAGCCCCAGTTCCATGATGGATGCTCCCAGCCCCAGTTCCAAGATGGATGCTCCCAGCCCCAGTTCCAAGAAGGCTGCTCTCAGCTCCAGTTCCAAGAAGGCTGCTCTCAGCTCCAGTTCCAAGATGGCTCCTCCCAGCTCCAGTTCCAAGATGGCTCCTCCCAGCTCCAGTTCCAAGAAGGCTCCTCCCAGCTCCAGTTCCAAGAAGGCTGCTCCCAGCTCCAGTTCCAAGAAGGCTGCTCCCAGCTCCAGTTCCAAGAAGGCTGCTCCCAGCTCCAGTTCCAAGAAGGCTGCTCCCAGCTCCAGTTCCAAGAAGGCTGCTCCCAGCTCCAGTTCCAAGAAGGCTGCTCCCAGCCCCAGTTCCAAGATGGCTACCAGCCCCAGTTCCAAGATGGCTACCAGCCCCAGTTCTAAGATGGCTACCAGCCCCAGTTCCAAGATGGCCGATCCCACGATGGCCACCGGCCTCAGTTGCAAGATAGCTACCAGTCCCAGTCCCCAGATGGCCGATCCCAAGATGGCCACTGGCCTCAGTTCCAAGATGGACTAAATCTTCACAGTGTTAAGAAAAGACCCAGAAGTGGATGGGGACTATCAGGAGTTGATGACCCAAGGCGGCCAAGCAATCAGTGACCATCCAGACCTGGTTAGCCAGGTCTTTTCGTGGAGGGCCAGTTTTGGGTCACTCAAGAAGGAGGCTGAGACATTCCTGTTGAAGCGGCTGCTCACCCTATCCCCTCATCTACTGACCTGTTTGGAAGCCGCCGTGGCCCCTCAATAACAGGGGCCGCTCCCGCTCCTCGGCCACCAGGGGCCGCTCCCGCTCAAGCCTCCCGGCCACCAGAGGACGCTACACTACCATCAGTCGAGTCTGAGCCTTGCCTTGTCCCCGGGCCTGAGCCTTGCCTTGTCCCCGGGCCTGAGCCTTGTCCCCGGGCCGCAGTTTCCGCTCCTCGGCCACCAGGGGCCGCAGGTCGCTCCCGCTCCTCGGCCACCAGGAGCCTTGCCTTCTGCCCTTGTTCCTCCTCCTCAATTCCCCGTGCCAGTGCCTAACTCAGTACCGGTGCTTGCCCTAGTCCCCGTGCCGGTGCCTGCCCTAGTTCCCGAGCTGGTGTATGCCCCTGAGCCGTTTTTCCCTGTGCCATTGCCTGTTCCATTTCCTGAGCCTTTCCCGGTCACTGAGCCTTTCCCGGTCGCTGAGCCTTTCCCGGTCGCTGAGCCTTTCCCGGTCGCTGAGTCTTTCCCGGTCGATGAGCCTGCCCCTGTCCCAGTGCCATTGCCTGCCCCTGTCCCATTGCCTGCCCCTGTCCCATTGCCTGCCCCTGTCCCAGTGCCATTGGCTGTCCCTGTCCCAGAGCCTGCTCTGACTCCCGAGCCAGAGCCTTTCATTGTCCCTGTGCCTTCCATTGTTCCCGTACCATTAGCTGTCCCTGAGCCTGCCCGAGTCTCCGGGCGTGTGCCTGATCCAGTCCCCATGCCATTGTCTGCCCCTGTGCCATTGTCTGCCCCTGTGCCATTGTCTGCCCCTGTGCCATTGTCTGCCCCTGTGCCAGTGTCTGCCCCTGT
>JACXGM010026447.1:0-14871 GCA_016801145.1 Umbra pygmaea
ATTCAAACCTTCATTTGCAACCACCATACTACTCCGCTTGGGTCTTCCTCTCTCATCCACCACACCAATTGTGACAATTACCATTAGATTTTCCTTACTAAATTTGATATTTCTAATACCCTTGCATATTCAGCCAACCGTGACATTCTAGCAATCTCTGAATCCTGGCTTAGGAAATCCACAAAAAATGCTGAAATATCAATCTCTACAACAAGTTTCATCAAGATAGAACTCGTAAAGGGGAAGGAGTTGCAACTTACTGCAGGGGTAACCATCAGACTTGTCATTCTATTCAGATCTGTGACTAAACAGTTTTTACTTTTAAAAATCAAATTTTCCATAAATAAATAACTTAGTGTAGCTGCCTGTTACAGCTCTCCTTCAGCCCGAGTTGTGACTTAGACACCCAATGTGAATTAATTGCCCGATCCTCAGTGGTCCTATTGCTAGGAGATTTAAATTGGGATATGCTTAACACCCCAGCCTCTGTACAATCAAAGCTTGATACTGTATCTTGAACCTTATATACATTCTTACCTCTTCAGCCGCGCAGCCAGTCACAGCTCCACACCATCTCGCCTGGCACGGTGAGTGCTCCCTGCCCTTCTCTCCATAAGAAGTTTGCTGGGACCCCAGTAAATTGTGGGGTGTTCTTTGACAAACTGGATGCCTATGGGGAACAGGGAGAGTTCTTATTACTACTGCTCACCTGCCAGGTGCTCCAGGCTGCAGCTGACATCTGGGAGAAGGGCAGACCCCAGGTGCACTGGCCTCAGTAAGGCTCAGGATCATCTTTGTTCCTCCTGTAGTGGGATGAGGGGGTGAGCGACCTGCCCACCTTCAGTCTGGTCAGCTACCGGCCACATTCATCGCCGCATCTGCCCCAGAAGGCAGGTCTGGGGAGTGGCTGGGTGATTACTAAAGTATTCACCCCCATGCTATGAGCTTTCAAAACAAGTCTGTGAGCAAGTTCTGGAGAAGAAACAATCAGGGTTAGGTTAAAAAAAGTATCCCACACTTTGATCATCTCCCAGAGCATTGTTAAATTCATTATCAAAAGAATTTAAGAATATGGCACAACCCCGACTCTACATAGAGAAGGCCGTCCACCAAAAGTGGGTGGGAAAAGAGGGTATTATTTCTCAGAGAAGCAACAAGGAGTCTAATGGTAACACTGAAGGAGTCTAATGGTAACACTGAAGGAGTCTAATGGTAACACTGAAGGAGCTGGAGAGATCTGCTGATAAGTTACCAGAAACCTTCCATGGGATGTGTCAAGTTCCGTTTGGAGTCTGTCAAAAGGCATGTGGGAGAAACAGCAAACATTTGGAAAAAGGTTCTGTGGTCTGATGAGACCAATATTGAACTTATTGGCATTAGCGCAAAAAGCTATGTGTGGCGTAAAGCCAAAACAGCTCATAATCCTGAGAGCACCATTCCCACAGTGATGAATGGTGGAAGCAAAATTATGTCCCAGATAACACAATATGTCTTAAAGCTACACTGTGTATTTCTTTGAGTTGATTCTTAGCAAAAAACCTTTGTTCTTTCACAAATATGTGCTCATTCATGTGTAATTACTTCCACCTAATAATCAAAGTATTTTCGTAAGTGTAGAATCTTCCATTCACAATACATACAATCGTGCCGCTCGAATTGCGGAAGCCATGTTACGCCTCCATCTTTAAAATACATTAGGCAAAGAGGGACATACCTGGAAATTCAAGCTCGGCCATTCGCGCTTTTGCACAAGTGGCACCGTGACGAATGCCAGGGGGAGATTACTCACGACTGCCGGGAAATTTCAAAGTCTGTTGAAGATGTGAGATCATGCCTGTTCTCAAGGACATGTAATAGTAGTGCTGGCTCAAGCTGTAAAGTAGTCAAGAATGTTCGGCTGGCAACACAAACAGGGATTTTTTGTTTCAAAATAATAGCGCTCGTGGTTCATTGCAATAATCATTGTTTATTCATTGCATAGGTAGTGTCCATGTTCATGTTTTGCTAAAATCAGTATTCTGTTTGAATAAAACAGACTCTAGTGAATGTTTTTCAAATGTAATCGTGTTTTCACATGAGACACTGACAATATATTCAATCAAATTGTGTGTAAGACATATTTGTTACTTTTATTAATAAAACATCTTAAATTATTATTTTTGCTATCACATGCTCTTATTGTTTCTTTACACACAATACAATTGCATTTGGTTATAATTCACGGGCTGTGTAGTGAATTAACAATGACTATTGCAATGAATCAAAACGAGCGCTATTGTTTTGAAAGAAAAAAAGAATATCCAGGTTCACGATGCTGGTATAATAACGCGGTTGCTTGTCATATACATTTTCACCAGTAGATGGGAGCAGATCTTACACAATGCAGCTTTAACGATTTTGGCCCAGTATACACAGAACATGTCGGCAGAATGCAGTATATACATTGGCTGCTCATCGGCAAGGAGACGTTGATTGTTCTCTTCCACCGATGTTTTAACAAAGCTTCCCGCTTTTCACCACCATTTAGCTGACATTTATTAGCTCTACTGCTGACATTAAATTGATCTATTTTAAACTGAGCATACTGTATATATCAGCACTCAACAATTTTTTTGTAAATGCTTATTATCTGCAACAGAATTCCATTTTTGTTCAACATCTATTCCCGACGCTATTACTACAGACCCATTTTCAACAATAGTTCGCTGTGAAAAAGGCTCATTGGCTTCCATTAGGACCTAGTGAATTTGTGTCTTTTACGGAGAGTTTTAAGGATTATTACACACCAACAAGATCAATCACCTATCTGTCAAACTTCTTTATTAATTTCCGTCACGTGTTTACAAGTAGTTACAGAAACAAAATCCAATGATTACCTGTTAGTGTTACACAGCTTGGGCATGACCTGATTGTCCAGTTGTTTTTGTGATGATGAATATAATGTTTCCAAAACATATTGGTTCTTGTCAGCATAGAAATTCGGCTGATCTAACAGATATAATTATCTTCCTGGCTGGAGCAAAAACATTTCATTGTTTCACTCTTTACAAGAAAACATTTCTCTATTGCCACTGAGACCTTGACCCCGGTGGACAGTAGCAAAACAGCTACTAGATGGTGAGGTTCAACTAATGAAGTTGGGCAGGAGCTCTTCCCGTATTTCTTCCTCACTGTATTCCAGCTCAAACGTATGGTTGAATTTTACCAATCAATGATACTTGATCAAAGTATCCAGCTTTTCAGGTATTTCCTCACTTGCACTCACCATTGTTGAAAAAAATCCTGCTCTAACTTCGTATATAGCTATTTAAGGAAGAATGCAATGCGTAGTATTCACACACAAAGTATGCAGTTTATTTATCCAATCAACTAGATTCAGGGTTGTGACGTAAACAAGATAGGAAGTCAACTGAACCCCTCTCAGTAAGATTTTAGGTTGCCATGTTTTTTAATGTCTATCTTGCAAAATTAACCGGCCTCATTGGGAAACAGATGAAGTCTTTTGCTCTCTTCATCACAAACTCTCATTGCATTTGTTACTGAATGCATTAGACACAAAATATGGTGTCCCTAGGTGTTTAACTAGTATGAGATTATTTTAACTTGTTGCAGAAGTCTCAGCAGTTGGTTAAAATATCTTACAAGAGCAGTTACTACACACAAGGGCGTTGGAGGGGCGCTGTTCTTGTGGGGACCAGTAGCAGGTGTTCGCTTCTGGTGTTCCCCTCTGTTTGCGTCTGTTTGTTGCTTGTATATTGTCTATGTCCCTACAGGGGTTCTGCTGTGCATTTCTAGCCCAACAGTGGATGTATTTTCCTTCCTACTTCTGGCAATTGTGTTGAACATCGCTCTGGGTTTGCTTGTCAAGCCCGATAGGATCCAATACATAAAGGACTTTCTCCTGGGATTTAAATTGAGTAATTACATGATGGACCTAGACACAACTCGGCTATTAAGTCATGTTATCAGGTCTGATTGTTTTGACTTTTTAGTTGGTGATAATGCTCCAATACAAAGTTTTAGGCATCTGACTACTACTAGTAAACAAATCAGGAAGAGAGGGAAACAGGGCAGAGTGCGGAAATGATTAAGAAAACTAATAAAAAATAAAAGTCTTCCCTTACCAACAATATTGCTGGCTAATTTCCTTAAAGAATAAGACTGATGCACTGCAAATGTGCGTGAGCTTTCTGTGTGAGTTTAGGGACGCTTGTGTGAAGGCTTTCACCAAGACGTGGCTGACAGATACTGACCTGGATCCTACTGTGAACATTGATGATTATGGGGTTCCAATCCATTTGGACCGTGACCGAGAGATACTGGGGAAGCGTCACGGCAGGGGTGTTTGCCTGTACATCAATCCTAAGTGGTGCAATGGTGTCACTGTGTGCGAATGGATTTGCTTATTTCAAACAGTAGTGTGGACACAAAAAAATGCTTCTGATGTCATCTTTTCAGTAGCTCAAAGACTACAGTCTCTCTCTCCCAATGCCCCATCATTATTTTTTGGTGAATTTAACAATGTTATCTGTAAAAAGTTGCTGAGCAGCTTCACCCAGTATGTCACCTGCCCCACTCTGGGGAACAACATTTTGGATCTCTGCTATGGCAAGGGAACATTAACAGTGCAGTTGTATGCAATGGTTTAGTCACCCCTGACAATTTTAGTTCATAAATAATTGTGTGTTTGTATCAGCAATTTCAATTTGATCTATCAAATAACTGAAGGACAGTAACATTTCATTAGTGAAATGAAGTTTATTGGATGAACAGAAAATGTACAATATGCATCAAAACTAAATTAGACAGGTGCATAAATTCGGACACCCCAACAGAAATATCACATAATTATTTATTTCAGCCTCCTTTAGCAGAAATAACAGCCTCTAGATCACAGGTGTCAAACCGGTTCCACGGAGGGCCGAGTGTATGCTGGTTTTTGGTCTTTCCTTTCAATTAGAGCCCAATTAAGACGTAGACTGCCAGGTGAGGCGAGATCCTAACCAATTACGGACATTCAATCATTCAGGTACAAGGTAAAAGTGAAAACCTGCAGACACTAGGCCCTTTGTGGATCTGGTTTGACACCCCTGCTCTAGATGCTTCCTTTAGTTTTTTCCTTTAGTTTTTAATGAGTGTCTGGTTTCTGGATTAAAGGACAACTCAACAAAAAAAAATGTTAAATTAAAGTTAAATGTTAAATTAATTAATTAATTAATTAATTAAATTAAATGTTAATTAAAGTTATGTTAATTGTTTAATAATGAACTCCCCTTACTAGGTAATTAGGTATTAACTGTGAACTTTTCAAAACAGGTGAGCCCAGCATATTTTGTGCTCTGCCCACCCCTGCTCATACTACTGTATAACACCAAACACTGTGGTATCTGTGCTGGCCCTTACTATACACTCAATGACAAACCCACTGATATTGGCTCATTTGTAAGCCCTTGCAGTAGGTAAATATTGCTTTACCTCAGTTCTCTTGTCACTACAGCAACACCCACCTTTCAAATCAGTTACCTGGTTAAATAAAGGTAAAATTAAAACAAACAAAAAAATGGCCCTTATAATTATTTTCCAAAATGTTGGCATTTTATTTTTAACTTAGTTTGTAGATTGTCACATTGAAAAATTTTGGGACATCACTGATGGTTTTGTCCCTATCTTTTACAGTTTGATGTACACCGCGTTCCAAATTATTATGCAAACTAGAATTAAGTGTCGTAAACATTAAATATTTTGTTTTTCAATCAAACTCATGGATGGTATTGTGTGTCAGGGCTCTTTGGATCACTGAAATCAATCTCAGACACCTGTGATAATTAGTTTGCCAGGTGAGCCCAGGTAAGCTGTAAAATTCACAACGTTATGACTGCGAGTTTCAACTACACATATCGCAAACCGTAATGTTTTTTTTTCTTCTGAAATAAAATTGAAATGCCAACTAAAACACAACTACCACGCTAATTTTTTAGGTTATATATAAATGTCTTATATTTTCTTAAAGCTTAGAATCTTGGGATTCTAGCAAATATCTCGGTTTTAGTGTAGCTATAGAATCCACAACGTTAGACTACTTAAAGTCAGGTATGTGTCTTGAAAAAAATTACATTTTACTTAGGAAATACAGGTTAGCACATTTTACTAATGTTAAACTTTTAGTACAACATATTTTACTTACGGTCATAAAATCCTTCTTTTTGGTCATCAAAGGGTCCCAGTAATGACATAAAGCATAGTTTTCCCAGGTAAATTCCATCTTGTTATGTGAAAATTGCATTTTCTTACCGGACGGTTACTGAATGTATTCATAAATAAATGAAAAACCTAGTGTATTTGAACCACAGGCCTATTTTTTTCTAAAACTATAGTTTCACAAACAAAGCTACAGCTCATTGGCTGTTCACTCAATCTTTCTGAAATGTTAGACATATGTGGCCAGCCCCTTTGTTACATGATTTGAATAGCTTCCAGGACACTATCTCAATATATGGCTTTGTAGGGTTCTTTCAAAGAGGATTTAGAAAAATAAAAACAGAAAATAATTATGCATTTTCCTTATTTCATCATGTGCCATATTCACTGTGTATATTTATTTTAAATTAATTTTACATATCCAAAAATGTCAAAGTATTTTCTTTAAAAAAATATCAACCATATGTTTGTCCTTGCCTCAGGTCCAGTGTAACAAGAGTTTAACTTTAGGTATTGTTTTTTAGGCTGAGTTTTACAAGTCGGGGGTGAGGCAAACAATTTAAAAAGGGTGTTCCACATTATTAAGCAGGCCACAGTTTTCAAGCAATATGGAAAAGAAAAAGGATATCTCTGCTGCGGATAAGCATTAAATATTGCAATGCCTTGGACAAGGTATGAAAACATTAGATATTTCAATTAAGTGTGATCATCGTACTGTGGAGAGATTTGTGGCTGATTCAGAGCACAGATGGGTTTGTGCAGATAAAGGCATAATCAGAAAGGTTACTGCCAGACAAATTCATCGCATAAGGAGAACAGCTGCTAAAATGCCATTACAAAGCAGCAAACTGTTATTTAAAGCTGCTGGTGCATAAACCTGCTATTCAGCCACCCCTAACCAATGGTCAAAAGCAGAAATGGTTGCAGTGGGCCCAGAAATACATTAAGACTATTTTTCAAACATTCTTGTTTACTGAAGTGTTGTGCAACCCTGAATGGTCCAGAAAAATGGAGTAGTGGATGCTTGGTGGATGGCCATCATGTCCAAATAAGGCTGCGATTTCAGCAAGGTGACAGAGTCATGTTTTGGGCCGGAATCATGGGGAGAGACCTGAAGGCCCCCTTAAGAGTCCCTGAAGGTGTGAAAATGACCTTGGCAAAGTATATAAAGTTTCTGACGGACCACTTTCTTCTATGGTACAAAAAGATGAACTGTGCCTTCTGTAGCAAAATCATCTTCATGCATGACAATGCAACATCTCATGCTGCAAAGAATACCTCTGTGTCATTGGCTGCTATGGGAGGATATTATTGTATATGATTTTTATTTAAACTTTATTTAACTATTCTGACATCCTGCAAAGAAAGGATTGTGGTTGTGTATAATTTGGAACAGTGCATTTTGAAAAAAAATACTCTACATTGGGTAGTTTGTTCAATTAAATTTGACTTATACCCTAACGGTTGATGACTTGAAAATTATATTGACTGTCATTTCCATTGACTATTTACGAAAATCTGTGTAAATTATTATTAGCATAATATTTTGGAACACAGTGTAGACAACCAGCTAGAGCTGCATCACTATCAAATTCAGCATCACTTTCAAAAAACTGTAGACAGGAGGGCTAAAGTGATCCTCATATTGTTTGATAATTCCAATTCATTCAAATGATTGATTCACACTACTCCATGACAGATCATCTGTAACTATGAGCTATGACTTATCTGTAGATGTGTGTCTGTCTCTCACCTGCATTAATTGCAATACACCATCTACACATAAGATATAAGATTACATAATTTTAATTGAGATCCTGTCTGCTTATTCAGATTTACACCACTGTAAAGTATCAGTTTATGAGCTCTGTATGATGGTAAAGCATGGGTCACCTTACATTGCTATGGCCTTCTCCTTTTCTCCCAAACTTGACTCTCTTTCTTACAGGTAATTAACATGATAGTACCAAACCAATGTAAACATAGGGATCCTACCTATATGACCCATAATTAAATATGCTCTGTGGGATTTTTGTGATTAACAACATATTTATTTAAGCCTCCCATTTTGGACTGGATGTCTGACATGTTGTTACATTTACATAATCTATCAGTAGAATCACTATCATACCTCAACCATGAAATTTACTTTTTCCAAGTGCATGCTTTTTTGGGGAGAAGAAAATGGAACATGAAATTTGAACATAATGACATGTACAATTTCCAGTGATTCCTTTTAGCTAACTAATGTTTGACAATACTACTGCACAACCAATGGCAATAAATTGCAGTCTGCATTTTTAACTGCAATGTTTTTAAAATAAATATATTGCAGTTCTTCCAAGTGCATTAACCTAACCTAATTGGCATGTCATTGTGATAATTTGACATCCAGATGGTGAAATAAACAAAAAAAATTATATTCAGCACCCATATGGTCTTTCCAGCTAGACAGGATAACTAAATAATTAGCTAACTATTGGGTGTGATGTCTGACTTAAGTGAATTTGTGACATCACTTTGACATTTACTACATCCCCTTGAGCCATGGTGTGAGGAAGTCAGTAACGCACATGCAGCACAACTTATGGCATGAACAAAATATGTGTACTATCAAAATGTGTCTTAAATCTCCAGAGGCAGAAATATAGAGACCCTCACTATACAAGCCAATTCAATGCTAGAAACCTTGGTCTGCTTCTGACTCTTTATGTTCATTGTTAATCTATGAAGCATGTTTTAAAACCTTGACATACATTGTCCTCCATACGTTTAGGGACAGTAAAGTTAAAATTGCTATTTTTGCTTTACACTGAAGGCATAAGAAATAAAAATTCACACTGTAGATTAATTTCCACAACTTTCCACAGCATCCATTGGCGAAGGGGCTGTGTCGAACTGGCGGGACAGCGAGTCAGCTTTGATAATTTTATTTCCTGAAATGTTTATTTCCTGTGAAGCAGAAACGGTTAAAAAACAGACCACCTAGCTTGATGGGCTGTCAATCTTTTGGCATTTTTTAAATACTTCAAGTTTCTGTGGTCCGTTAACACTACACATGGGTGTTTTGCCCACTCCATCCAATGTCACCATTCCTCAAGGGCTAGCTTGATTGCCAGCGATTCACGGCTCCCCAGGTTATAATTTCTTTCTGCAGGTGTGAGGCGACGAGAAAAAAACACACATGGATGTAAGGTGTCCCCCTTTCCTAAAACGGCCCCCACTCCCACATCCGAGGCGTCTACCTCAACCATAAAGGGCTTCCCTGGATCCGGCTGGCACAAAACAGGTGCAGATGTAAAGCTGTCCTTCAACTCTTGAAAAGCACGTAAAGCAGTGGAGGTCCAGGGCAATTTTGAACCCTTAAAACTTGTCAATGCGTTCAGAGGTGAAGCTATGGTGCTAAAGTGACGTACAAATCTGCTGTAAAAATTTGCAAAGCCCAGAAATCGCTGTAAGTCTTTGACTGTGTGGGGTAGTGGCCATTCCTTTACCCCCTTGACTTTGGTTATATCCATTCGAACCCCAGCTGGTGTCAACACAGTGGTAATGTTGAATTCACTTTTTTCGGCCTTCACCTACAATCGATGGTCCTGTAAACGCTGAAGTACTAGTTTGACATGGGTAATGTGTTCCGAAAGGGAATTTGAATAGATAAGGATATCATCTATATATACAACAACAAAGATTCCCAGCATGTCCCGAAAAATGTCATTCATGAAGGACTGAAAAACTGCAGGTGCGTTTGTAAGTCCATATGGCATTACTATGTATTTATAATGTCCCTGGTGGGTAATGAACGCCGTTTTCCATTCGTCCCCTTCCTTAATTCTAACAAGGTTATATGCACTTCTTAAATCCAATTAGGTATATATGCTTGCCTGACCCACCTGTTCGAGAGTAGCTGGTATTAGCGGTAAAGGATAACTGTGTTCACTGTCACCTCATAGTCAATACAAGAGCGTAACCCCCCATCCTTTTTCCCAATTAAAAAAATGACATGCTACTGGCGACGTAGAAGGTCTGATGAATCCTTGTTCCAATGACTCTGCAATGTACTGATTAAGGGATTCTCTCTCAGGAAGTGAAAGAGGGTAGATCCTACCTTTGGGAAAGCTGGCATCTTGTCTTATGTCAATGGAGCAGTCCCAAGGACGATGTGGTGGAAAGGTGGTCGCTTTTTCTTTGGAAAACACGTGGGCATAGGCAGCATACTCCTGGGGCACGTAGGCGGGGGCTTTAGGGGTGCAGTCTTCAACCGAGGTGGCTCTGCAGGGGATTGTTATACAATTATCATGACAATACTCGCTCCATGCTAATAATTCTCAATTTTTCCATGAAATATCTGGGTCATGCAGATTTAACCAAGGATATCCCAAAACTATGGGATCACGTGTGGAGGACAACATCAGGAATTGCATTTCTTCATGGTGTAGGGCACCCACCTGTACCTTCACTGGTTCAGTCATGTTGGTAACGTAGCCCACTCCCAAGGGCTGCCCAATGAATTTACCCTCAAATCCTGTGCCAGAGTACAGTCTAAAAAACGACCCGCAGCCCCAGAGTCAACAAGTCCCATGTAATGACTGGGCAATCTTTCCATTTCAAAGTTACAGGTAGGTTTAATTGTTTGTTTGAAATAGGTACTGTCGTTAACAGGCCTACCTGTAGTTTGGATGCTGTAGGGCTCGGCTCCCCTCGTGTGGGACGTTTAGGGCAGTTCCTTATCATATGTCGTTCCTCTCCGCAGTAAAACGTCTTTCACCTTCTGTGAGAGGGGACCTGCCCAATAGCATGGGTTCTTCTTCTGGTGCCTTCAATTGCTCAGTGGGTGGAACAGATCTCATAGTTTTTAGAGACTTTCTGTTACGTAACAGATTATCCACAGCAATAGGCATAGAAATAAGTTATTTAACCCCCCCCCTACATGCCAACTCAGTTTGCAATTCAGCAGAAAGACCCCTTCTATATACCGTAAGGAGGGCGGAATTCTAGGGCATAGTCTGAGGCAGTCCGTTTCCCTTGTTTTATGTCAAACAATAAATCACCCGCGTGTCCCCCTGCCACTGGATGAAACACTTATTTAAAGAGATCAGTAAAAGCCTGTTTGGAAGCTAATTTGGGGCGATGTGCCACCCACAAAGCGGTAGCCCACTCCAGAGCTTTACCAGTTAATAGTGATATAATAAAGTCCACCTTCTGCTGATCCTCCGTAAACTGTGCTGCATGATGGTGAATATACATTGCACATTGCATCAAAAACCCCTTGCAGTACCCTAGGGTGCCGTCATATTTGTTCAGCATGGCGATAGAAAGAAAAGGGAGTGAGACTACCTGTCTGGTTGGAGCTGGCGGGTCACAGTGGCTCGTTGGAGGAGTTGGCACAACTCATCAATCCTGGCTTCCTGTTGTGCTAGCCGATGTCTCAACTCTCCCGAATCCATTAAGCAGGATCCTACTGAATATAGCAAAGGTATACGAGGGATAAGGCAAGACTTGGGTCAGGCAGCAGAGGTTGATACACGGTGGGCCCAGGCTGAAGTAACGAAGCAGGATCCAAGGGGAGAGTCGTGGAGTACAGGCAAACACAGGTCTATCACGGGTGGTCAAAGGCAACAGTACAAAACATCGTGCGAATCTCGAGAGTAACAGGAAACACAGCAAAAGGTCAATACACAGTCAATCCAATAAAGTATAATAGCAAATAACGCTCAGTAGTTCTCAGGAGAAGCAATACATCGCAATGAGGTCTAGTAACTAACCCAGTAATATACTGTGTGATATAGCTGAAGGTGTCAGCAATCTGGTGATTGCGATTTGTGATGTGTGCTGTGTTCATGTGTGTTTGGACTTGTGGATCTACCAGTGTCGGGTGTGGATGTAATCCGACCTGCTCTCAGACGTCTAACAGGGGCAGAGGCAGCAGGGTATGGCTTGCTTGGGCTACAGCCCCACCAATAATCGTGTTAGCCCCACCATGGAATATGAACTGTGCTGACTTAGTTGCATTGTTTGTGGCTTCGGTTGTGCTCCGATAACTACTGTAGTTTGCTCTCTGGCTCGCTTTCTCTCTCTGTTGATATCTTAGTTTCTGTGTGTGTTCACAACAACGGAACATTGCACTTTGATGAAATGGGTAGGCTACAACGTAGAAAAGAGGAACTGGTATCAGATCCTATTAACGCTACAATCAATCTTCAAAAACAAAATATAGTATCTATATTTTTGGATCGATCTGGTAGTGGACAGGTTTGCCAGACAAAGTGAATGAGTTGAAATAGCGCAATTAGGCTATTGCCTAAACTCAGTAGTAGTGACTGGCCACATCTGATGCACTCGATGTAATTTTGTATAAAAATGTGTGAAAATATTTCAGTCAGACGTGATATTTCTAGATACTGGGAAGGGTGATATGCAATATTATTATATTGTTTGTGTATTCACACTGAAATACGGATGTTGATTTGAGCCCCACCACTGTGTGGATTAGCCCCACCGTAGTTCAGCAAAAAAATACTCTGACGCTGCCACTGATTGGCAATGTATGAGTAGGGCGTCTGAATGCTCCAGCATTAATAGAATTGTATATCAAAAAATGAAGGCAATGATCACACTTCATCCAAATTCCTACACAGCAGGGTCAACTTCTTTGTCCGTAGAGGCTGAATACTGCAGTAAACAGCCAGACACTCCACGCGAAAAAAGTAAAGAATGAAATAATAATCAAAGCTAGCATTTTCAGCGAGGTTAGCCAAGACTCTCAAATCTCTGGCAAGAACCTAGTTCAGTTCAGTCACTTTATTATCCCAAATGGGAAACTTGATATGCAGTAAATGGCCTAGCCATTTATTAAGCCGTAGTCATAGCAATCTAGGCATGTAAAGTCGATCTTCACACTCTAATACTGATCAACCAATTGGAAAAAGGTGACACTGTGACATACTTTAATTGACAGCCTCCTCATAAGCTTAAGGATGTGGAAATACAGAAATAAATATATATGGAAACAAATAAATACAGAAATTAAAGAAGATGAAAATAAATGACCATTAAAAATTACAGAAATAAATAATAGGGTAATATTGATTAAAAAATGTAGAAATTATATTTTTACGTATATTTTCATAAATATTTTTATTGATGGATATATTTATTTATTATTTTGGCAGACTTCGTCCTCCATATGATCAGGGGTTGTTATTGTTAATTGGTAAAACATGGTGAGAGTCTGTACTTTTGCCTCGTTCATTTTTTTATATCCAGTCACTGTGTAGCAAATTCTCTTTATACTGTTCCAATATATATGGAGGGCTGGAGGGCACTGTAGCAACATTTTTTTATGGAAATGGCCTGGAGCTTTGTCTTGACAGTTTCCTAAAATAGCAAATAAACATGCCCGTGTAAGGAGTGAATTTGACTTCAGACAATCCTTTGCAAAATATTTCTTATTCAGTTGTACAACAGTTGTCCATTCTTAAAGTGCTATTTGTAGAAATCAGCAGAACTACTGTGACTAGCTTTAAAATTATGTAAACACTGTTTTTCCTGACATTATACAAATTATTAAAAACAATGTACACTACTGGTCACAACTTTTAGAAGACCCAGGGATTTTCATGTTTTTTTATATAAATCCATCAAGATGGCATTACATTGAATAAAATATGGTATATCAGCGAAATTACAAATGTCTATCAACTGTTTGAAATTACTGATTTATATGGTAATTATTCACACACAAAAGCAAAGCCAAATTTTCAGTGTCCTAATGATGAATCCTATGAATTCTATCAAAACACATGTAAACTCCCATGTGTTCTACATGTAAACTCCCATGTGTTCTACGACTTTGACCGATATTCTATAACGGGTAATGATTCTCTTTATATATATAAAAAAAAATTATATAAAAATCTGTAAATCTCAAACAGAAAGCTATTTATAGATGATTTCCATGTTTTTTTACCCCTAATTCCTACTCAAACCACCAAAATCAGACACCTAACAATGGTACCTTGCCAATTATCTGGTTCCCAGGCGCTAAGCAGCTCTCACTGAATGAATGCTGTCAATGGCTGATTGGCCAATAACCTCAGACAAAAGATATTTAGCCCTGGATGAGAATTAACATCTTGATAATAATGTGTATCATGTCCTGAAATATTTTTAACTTTGCAATATAATGTAATACATAAAATGACTACCATGTGTTTTAGAATTGTTGCTGGTTATTTTACAACTATGACACTCTGCTTCTCAAAATTCTACATTTAGCCTAGGCTAGGGCTGGGAGGTATGGCTTAAATTTAATACCCCAATATTTTTCAAATGTTTGACGGTATCACGGTATTTAAAGGTATTTCATTTTTTAAGTAAAAGTTTGAAAGAAAGAAATTTGTTCATTCATTATGATTTTTGTTGGAACACCAATAAACAAGACTGAGTAAGTAAAAGTAGTGCTATTGTTTAAATCTTTATTAAAGGAGTGTTCCACAGTAAATCAGTTTCATAGTATACCATTTACAAACGTTACCATAGATGATTTATGTCATATACACATCTGTTCTTTTTCAATATATCAGAGAAAAGCCGATAGTATATTTCAGTTCCTTTCGCATCCACTGGGGGGCTTCTGTATCCGTTTAAACTTGAGCTACCACAACTCCCAGAATT
>JACXGM010026448.1:0-14869 GCA_016801145.1 Umbra pygmaea
TTCCCACTGCCTTCAAAAGTAGCAAAAAAAATGTGACCATTTGCGCTACAAGCATTCCCTCGGAACGTGTGTTCAGTACTGCAGGTAACGTCGTTACGTCTTTCATGGCCTCCCTTAAACCTGTGTGTGTGTGTTGGGGGGGGGGGGGGGGTTTAAAGCAATATACCGCACTACCGCTGGATTTTCTTCCTGTTCAACCACGGTAAGAAAAAATCCATACTGCCCCAGCCCTAGTAAGGTCGAGAGCCTGACTCGCAATCACCATCGCAATTCATCCCAAAGGTTGTCAGAGCTCTGTGCCAGCTAGGCCTGCAACAATATGCAATAAACCAATTATTTGCATGATAAATAAAAATGATCTATATTTTTACAGCTACAATAATTTCCATTTCCATGCTTGCTTGTTTGTTTGTGTGTGTTGGTTTTTATTCAGGTGTATTTTTTGTTAACAGACTGAGAGTCCATTTGATTGTTTTTGGTAGTTTTGTTCATTTATTGTGGATATTTAAAATGTTTTCCAGTGTTAAATAGTCTTTAGGAAAAAAAGATTTATTGATCTTTGAAAAGGTGTACCTGCATTATTATGCCATTATCATTATATTAGATTAAAAGGGTCTCCAAATGACAATATTATCATTTATCGCAATCATTTCTGGGACAATTTATTGTCCAGCAAAATTTGTTATCGTGAGAGGCCTAGTGCCAGCCACTCGTTCCTCCACATCAAACCCATGTCTTTATGGACCTTGATTGGTGCACAGGGGCACAGTCATGCTGGAACAGGAAAAGGCCTTCCCCAAAGACAGGAGTTTCCCCAAACTGTGGCCACAAATTTGGAAGCACCCAAAATGTATTTGTATCATGGAGCCCTAAGATGAGCTTTTACTGGAACTAACAGGCCTAGACCAAACCCTGAAAAACAGCCTGTCCATTATCCCACCTCTGTGGTTTAGGGGTGTCCACATACTGTACTTTTTGGCTATGGTGTATCTCCATTCATTAAATTAGTTGCTTGTTTTTGGAACATTTGATCAAACAACTACATATGTTTTAGTATAAGTCTTTACTCACAGAGATTTTTTTGCACCTGTATATTGGCCCTTGCTACATACACATTGCCAAACCTAATGGTACCAGCATACTTGGCATATAAAGGTTTGCATACCTCTAGAGAATTGGTAATGTACCATTTTTATTTTGTTTAAATGAAATGTCATTGTCAAAATCAATGCTGACATTTCTCAGTTTGTGCCAGGGTATACAAACTTATGAGCACAACTACACTGCGTTCCCAATTATTATGCAAATTATATTTTACAATGATTTTACTAAATAGTCAATGCAAATGACAGTCAGTATAATTTTCAAGTCACCAACCGTTAGGGTATAAGTCGAATATCACGAATGAAAACAGTATTTATAAAATCAAAATTCACTGTTCCAAATTATTATGCACAACAGAGTTTCAAAACATTTTCTAGGTTGTTAAGAACTGAAAATGGAAATTTGTGGAATTTGCAGCATTAGGAGGTCATATTTACTGAAATTAAAATCTATTTCAGTCAAACACATCTTAACAGGGCAAGTTACATGTTAATATAGGACCCCTATTTTGAAAAACAAAATATTTAATGTTTATGACACTTAATTCCAATTTGCATAATAATTTGGAATGTAGAGTATACATGTTTGCCTGCTCACTCATGTTTTTTTATTTCTCATGGGATTCATATTCAACTGTAGGTCATAACAGAATGGCACAATCATAATAGAATACATGGCAACAGAGAAAATAATGAAGTTACCCATGTTAAAATTCTGCATACCCTCTCAATACGGTGTGCAGTCGTTTGTGATAGTTGTTTATGAGGCCCCGAATTCTTACAGGTGGTGTAAGTGTTGTCTTGGGAAAATGCCTTCAGGTCATTCAAAGTCTGGTCATCTTGCATGAACTGCATATTAGAGATCTCTCCAGGGTGGCTTGATGATATTAAGGTCAGGAGGCTGTGATGGCCCCTCCAGAACTCTCACCTTTTTCTGCTGTAACCACTGGAGGGTCAACTAGGCCTTGTGCTTAGGGTCATTATTGTGCTGGAAAGTCCAAGAGCATCCCATGTGCAGCTTTCATACAGAAGAATGCAAATTGTCTGCCAGTATTGTCTGATAACATGCTGCATTAATCTTGCAATCACTTTTCACAAGGTTCCTGTGACTTTAGAGCTCACACTCCCCCAAAACATCAGTGAGCCCCCACCATGCTTCATAGTGGGGATGGTATTCCTGTCACTATAGGCTCGATTGACCCCTCTCCAAAGATAGCGCCTATGGCTGTGACCAAAAAGCTCTTCTTTGGTCCCGTCATTCCAAATTACAGCGTGCCAGAAGCTGTAAGGCATTTTTAAGTTTTTGTCAGGCATATTGTTACCAGGCTTTTTTGTGGCACTGGTGGAGTAAAGGCTTCTTTCTGGCAACACGACCTTGAAGTAAATTTTTGTTCAAGTATTGTCATATTGTAATCCTTGAAACCACCACACTGTCTTTCCAGAGCAGCCTGTATGTCTCCTGAAGTTACCTGTGGGTTTCTCTTTGCATCCTGAACAATTTTTCTGGCAGTTTTAGCAGAATTCTTTCTTTGTCTACTTGACCTTGGCTTGGAATCAAGAGATCCCAAAATCTTCCACTTAAGTGATTGAACAGTACTTACTAGCATTTGCAAGGCTTTGGATATCTTTTTATATCCTTTTCCAACTTTTTGCAGTTCCAGTACCTGATTACGCACGTCTTTTGACAGTTATTTTCTGCTCCCCATGACTCAATATCTAGCCTGCTCTGTGCATCCATGTGAGGGATAACACTCATTGACTATACACAGACACTAATTGCAATTTAAAATGCCACAGGTGTGGAAAATTAACCTTTAATTGCCATTTTAACCTGTGTATCACCCTGTGTGTCTGTAACAAGGCCAAACATTGAAGTAGGGCTGGGCGATAATTCGATATTTATCGTTATCGAGTTTTTGAAAATAATATTGAGAAGAATATCCCATATTGACATATCGCCATAACAGCTGGTTTCGTCTGAAACAAAGAAACATCTAACATATCTGTAATATTTGTTACAAATGTCAATAGTTTACGTCTCCTTCCCTAATTAGCTAAAATGAAAGAAACACGTTTGTGAAAGCGAAGTCGCATGTTTGTGTTCAGTTCACATTTGCACTAAGCATTGCAAACGTTTTGTGTAAGATTAGAATGTCTGTTTTAAGTACTTTCTCCAAACAGGGATGACCTAATATAATATTCTGTTAAGGTATTTGCTTGTTTTATTAGAATCGGTAGAAGTATTGCAAACTATCGACATTTGTCTTTCCTTCCTAAAGGTGGCTTTCAGAGGCTTTTTATGGGGCGTTCCTCATGCCGTTTTCTACAGATGCAGTATGTAGCGACTAGCCTAATAACTTGCATCCTTTGTTCGTTCCTGTAATTAAATGTGCGCATTTCCTTGAGGATTGTAATATAATTTTTTACAAATATTAGGCTACATCAAAACAGGAATGAGAACACCGATTTCGAATTTTGCCATTACAACTCTACTGGAGAATTGCTTTGAGGAAAATGGAGTTGTGATTCTACAGTGTTTTTCAATAATATGCACGCGTGGCTCCGTGCATTTTAGGCTGTGATTCTGTGTGCAACAAATCACCTCATATTGCAGGGAAGCATTATCCCATTTAAAAGCGATCACAGTAAAGAAAAATGCAACGTTAAGTATATGATTATTAATCAAACGGCAAGCTAGTCTGTACTGTTTATTAGAAGTACACTGTCTTTGGATATTAAACAGGATACTTAGACTTTGGCAGTAATGTTTAAACCCTGTCGTGCACGCAAGTGTAAATGCAGCAGCATAGCTTTGTGCCTGCCTGCTTTCAGCGCAATTTATTATTAGGCAGAGCTAAGCGGGTGGAGCTAAGCGAAGCGTCGTAGGCTAGTCCAGACTCGGACTAATTATAGCCTATTGGAAATGCAGATACTTGTGCTTAGATTAATACATAATGTTTTTGAACAGTTTACTTAATGAGCTTTGCAACTTTGTACAATATATTTTTGGAATGTGAAAAACATCCCACTTTGTAATTTTTTTTGGTAAAATGTATATTATTTATGGCACAGGTGACATTTAATGTTTTTGCCCTTCAGTTGAGTTCAAAATAAAATGGACACAACGAAAAACAAACACTTTTTTTTTTTAAATCAGTCGTTTAGATTAGTCGACCAATCGAAAAATTAGTTGAAAGATTAGTTGTTAGAAAATTTGTGATAGTGGCAACACTAGCCAAAAACAGAAATATAACAAGGTCAATCCATATTTTTTGTATGTATTGTTTTTATTTCTTTATACAGCAGACAATACACTTTGATTTAATCAAGTCACAGCAGGTCCTATATATATTTCAATATATCGTCAGACAAATATATATTTTATATTGTGATATCATTTTTTGGCCATATCGCCCAGCCCTACATTGAAGGTTATGTAAATCTTTTTGATAAGGGCCATTATGGTGATTTTCTGTTATCAGTATGGTTAACAAAGGAGACGAACAACTATGTGATAATTACTGGCTTCATATGACCACTATTCTTACAATACAGTCAGATTTGTTTGCATGAGTAGTCATTTTCAAAATCAATGCTGAAATTTCACAATTTCTGCCAGGGTATGCAAACTATGGAGTTTGCATACCTGTGGCGTCCCTCCCAATTCCCACTAACCCTGCCTTAGTCGGCAGCTCCATAACTTAGTCGGCAGCTCCATAACTCCTTGGATAGATGTGACATGGCATGGGGTACGCACATCCAACCACATGTCGCTTAGCCAGCGATTTTTCCACATTGCTCATCAACACTGAAGCCATGCACTCCGATCATGCACAGGAAAAAAAATTTCACCAACTAAACTGGGCTCCAAAATTACTGGCACCCCTGACTGGCAATGCAAAAACAATGCTGTAAAAAAATAACAATACAATTACAGAGAAATTCTAAATACTAACATATATACAGTACTTTTTTAATGTGTCAACGTAACCAACCAAAGTTATTTAATGATTAAATGACAAATCAATGTCCTCCAAATCAAGGTTTCACAATTAATGGCACCCTTAAAGATTATTGTAAATCACATCTACCAAAATTAAACCGGGTATAGTTGCCGAAATTAACTTAAGTGGAATTTGATTACCGGTTAAATTTTGGTAGAAGTTATTTAAAATAATCTTTTATATATATGTATATATATATATATATATATATATATATATATATATATATATATATATATATATATATATATATATATATATATATATATGTATTATTATTTATTCAAGACGCAGGAAGAAAAACGGTCCATAGCAAAATACTAAACATGGCAAAGGGATACTAGCTAATTAGTACTGTTTTTGAGGTTATTTTGTGTAAACAAAATGGATTTTATTCATTATTTCCCTCAAACTTTTGAAACAATAGGCCTACCCCATAATGACAATGTGGTAGAAGTGTGTTTGAAATCTTAGCAAATTTATTAAAGGATGGCACCTCACAAAAGGTGTACATAGAAAAACACAGATGACAATTTAATTTAGGGTGCCATTCAATTTGTTGATTTGTTTATTTGTTTCCACTGTAAATTGAAATTCTGTAATAATTACTTCCAATGAACACAACATGGAAATCATTACAGAGAAAGGGTCGGATGTTCTTAACCAATCTATAATAGTTATGTCATTAAAGTTTCACAATCCCATGCGTATTAGTGTTTAATAAACAAACATCAAATTGCTGGCCTGAAATCGTAAACCTGTACTGACATTTCTATTCCAATGAACATGTAGATTATTGAAATGAATGGTCTTAAATTCATAGCTTGGGGTTTTTAATAAATCTACTGGTTATTTAATGCAGACGGGTGAAGAACGTATGGGCATTAAGGTATTCCATTTTTTTGGTTAATAAACATAAACAAAATTGCATATTTGTTGCTAAACTCATTGTGGTGGTCACTAATACACTCAACCTCGGCTCGGTAACAGTGAGAGTCAATGAAATCGCAGCATAAGCTCCACGTAGCTCCCATGCTCAGCCCCTGAGGGTGTTTGTGTGCGATGAACACACGACAAAATCGGGGAGGAATGGTCTTGTGATTTTACTAATCAGTCCATGAAATAGTAAAAGCGGACAAAGGAACAGTGCATTGGTATTAACCAATTACTTATTGAAACACCAAATGTACAGTAGCCTGTTTGTATCCAATTTGTAATTAATGTAACTTTTTATGTATTTGTTGCTCAACTATTATTATTATTATTATTATTATTATTTTGGGTAAATTCATAAACTTGGAAAACACTGAAGAGCCAATGAAATCGGCCAAACACCCAGTGCCCGCTTGACTCAAACTGTCTGAAATCTCTAGGAACCCAACTGTAGTTCTAAGTCCCACCCACAAACCCACAGTGCCTGTGAACTCAGACTGCCTGGGCTGACAGTGCCCCCTGCGCCCAGACCTTTTTGCCTCCCTCCCTTAGTCTCTCCGTTGTATCCTCAGTCCCTTGTTTCCTCAGTCCCTTGTTTCCTCAGTCCCTTGTTTCCTCAGTCCCTTGTTTCCTCAGTCCCTTGTTTCCTCAGTCCCTTTTTCCTCAGTCCCTTGTTTCCCCACTCCCTTGTTTCCTCACTCCCTTGGTCTGTCCCTCCCTCATTAGAATATTATTCTAGATCTGAAGAACTGTTAGGGTGAACTTTGATACTTATCTAAAAGCTGATAATCTTTTCATTCAGGCAGATGAACAGATGAATCAAGTGTGGAAGGAGAGCAACATCTATGGAAAGAAGAAACAAGCAGGAGTGTTACCATCTGCATTCTCCAAAGCTATGCCTTACATTTCTCAGCATACAGAAGAAAGAACTCCATTTGTTGTGAGGGATGCTTAGGTCAGAGTGCCACTTTAAAGACACTTTAACCAATTAAAGGGATTCCTTACAACTAATTTCACTAGGTGAGTGTGGACAGACAATTATACCATAATGTACCAAGTGGTGCCAGGAGGTGCAGGGGGAACGGTTACCAATGCTACACCCATCAAGCAGAAAGTCAGAAGGGATGCTCGGCCCCTAATTATCGCAAGTGTCTTAGGCTTGGTGTTGGTAATTGCTGCAGTGATCGCATGGTGCTATTACATTGGTTCATTGCGCAAAGCTGAACTCCTCAAGACAGAACTTCTGGACCTCAACAAGGATGGCTACATCATTCGCAACCAGGCTGGGGCTATTGTCTTCAGGATGTCTTTTAGGTTTGTGAATCTGTTCAAAAAAGTTATATTATTCATTTTTGGAAAAATGGTGTCGTAAGCTGATCATTTTGAATTTAATTAGAAATGCAAAGACTTTCGAAATGTTAATTCTTCTCTTAATGTTGAATGGCAGGTCTGGCACCCTGGACTTGGATTCCTGTTCTAAAGAGGGGGAAATCCTGAGCTGTGGGCGCACCAGTGACAGGAATCTGAAGTTTTACATCCAAACAGTTTTTGACAACACTGTCCAATGTTACCGTGTGCGTTGGGAAGAATTAGTTCCCAAAATTCCTGTGGTACATGCCATGACGTACAATTTCTCGCATTGGTATGGTGGTGCCGAAACTGCCATACAACATTGGCCGATCTCCATTTCTGGGCAGCAGGCACCCAAACCCTTTGTGACCAGTGATGTCTACCTAAATCGAAATGATTTTGGAGGTATCTTGGAGCGCTATTGGCTTTCCTCCAATGCCACAGCTATTAAGATAAGGGATTCTGTGCCCTTTCATCTGGGCTGGAATGACACTGAAAAGACCATGTACTTTCAGGCGAGATACCATGACAGTCCCTACAAGCCAGGTCCAGGCGAGGCACCTTGTGCTGAACTCAGCTACAGAGTCTGTGTGGGCATGGACGTCACATCCATTCACAAGTACATGGTGCGCAGGTACTTCAACAAGCCCAACAAGGTGCCTTCCAAATCCATGTTCCTCCATCCCATCTGGTCTGCCTGGGCCAAACAAAAGACCGATATAAATCAGGAGAAACTGTTGAACTTTGCCGCCAATATCCACAAGCATGGCTTTAACTGCAGCCACCTGGAGCTTGATGATATGTACACGGTGAACTATGGGGATTTTGATTTTGACTTGGCCAAGTTTCCCAATGCTACTGCCATGTTCCAAAAGCTGAAGGCAGACGGCTTTTTAGTGTCTCTCTGGACACACCCTTTTGTCAATTATGATTCTGCAAATTTTCACACCTGTGTAGAAAGAGGGCTGTTTGTCCGAGAACCTACGGGTCGTCTTCCGGCTTTGGTAAAGTGGTGGAATGGCATCGGGGGCATTCTAGATTTCACCAACCCAGAGGCCCGTGACTGGCTTGCTTCCCACATGCGATCTTTACAATCTAAATATGGTGTGTCCTCCTTCAAGCTGGATGCAGGGGAAACAAACTATCTGCCTTGGCAATTCAGCACAAAGGTACCGCTTCGCGACCCTAGCACGTTCACCCGTCGCTACACTGAGATGGCTATTCCCTACAATGAGCGGGCTGAGCTGCGTTCAGGTTACCAGTCCCAAAACATCTCTTGCTTCTTTAGGCCCATCGACCGGGATTCTGTTTGGGGCTACGAGCTAGGACTCAAGTCTCTTATACCCACAGTGCTTACTATTAGCATTCTTGGCTACCAGTTTATTTTACCAGACATGATTGGCGGCAACGCCTATCTGAACCGTACAGATAATGAGCGTACTTTACCAGACCGAGAGCTCTACATCCGCTGGCTGGAGCTGTCGGCCTTCATGCCATCAATGCAGTTCTCCATCCCACCCTGGGAGTACGATAACGAGGTGGTGGAAATTGCTCGGAAGTATACCGCGATCCATGAAAGCATTGTGGCTCCACGGGTTCTGGAACTGGCCGGGGAAGTGCTGAGTACTGGAGACCCAATCATACGGCCAGTTTGGTGGATTGCAACTGGTGACGAGACTGCTTATAAGGTTGATTCCCAGTTCTTAATTGGGGATGACCTAATGGTTGCTCCAGTACTAGAGCCTGGGAAGCAGGAAAGGGATATCTATCTTCCAGCTGGGCACTGGCGGAGCTACAAGGGAGAACGGTATGATATAAAGGAGCCACTGCACCTTACGGATTACCCGGTAGATCTTGATGAAATTGCTTACTTTACCTGGGTTTAGTGGAGAAAAAGAAAAGAATTAAGCCTGGACTTTAAAATGTGTCAAGAATTAGCAAGGAATGTTTCTTGCATGTGCTTTTTAATAAATAGGAAAAAGTGATCTACTTATGGATTGCAATTGCGTATCTCATGCAGCAGTTCAATTAAACATGTAACAGAATTACACTGACTTTTCACTTGATTTCATGCCAGATAAATGATTGATTTAAAATTACAATCAACCATACAGCTTTGTGCATAACTAATTTTAACAATATCCATTGAAAGAATGTAAGTTGGTTGACAGTTTTTTAGTTGTCGACCTATATACATTACAATAAGTGATGTGGTCTTACTCCTGGTAACAAACCATAAATGCCTACTGATTAATTAAATTCACAGCAGGAAACGGCAGATTTTAGTGCAATCGGTGTATGTAGTAGGCTAAGCATTAGTAAAGGGGGGAGGTGATGGCAATTCAGGGGACCCTGAAAGGGAGAGGGCCCTGTAATTGAAATAATGTGACTAATCATATCAGGTGGAGCATGCATTCTTTCTTGGGCCCCAGAAATCCTGGTTGGTCATAGCATTCCAAGCAGAAAAAAATATAAGTGTGTGAGTAATATATTAAAAGTATAAATAACATATCTGAAGTTAAATACTTACTTGTACCTGTAGTTAATATAAATTAATATAAAATATATAGAAGTCTTACTAATGTACCAGTGCCACATCTGTAACAGACTTCTAAGATATTTTATACACATTTCAACATAATAACAATATAATAATTTTTTGTATCTTTGAAATAAATTAGCAATATTTTATGTTTCCTAAAAGAGATTTTCAATCAAGTATTTTAAGGATAAAATATGTGGGTTTCATTGAATACACTTAAGTATATTTATTAATCAAATGCAATAAAATGTATTTCATAAAGCCCTTTTTACAACAGCTGTCATCACAAAGTGCTTTAACAGACACCTGGCCTAAACCCCCCATGAGCAAGCAACCAGAAATGATGCACAGTGTCTAGGGAAAAACTCCCTAGTAGTTGGGAACTATGAAGAAAACTAGAGAGGGGCCAGTCTCAAGGGGGTGGCCAGTCCTCTTCTGGCTGTACTGGGTGAGGGATCTAAAAATACACAGCCTGTTGTATTTAGGTCACATTGTCTATCAGTGTTCAATTAATGTCCATAAATGGAGATGCGAATGGGTGGGCTGTGACCACATTCTTTGTGTAGCATCAACACAATTCGGTGGTCTTGAGCAGAGGTAACGGGATGTGCTGTGGAGATGTCCAACTGGAGTCACCAGGCGGAAATGTGATCACTAACAGCAGTGACGTGGGAACCAGCTCAGCGAGGTGGGCACAGGGCGGGGGCAGGAAGGGAGTCACCTGACCACACGGCCCTGAAGCACGTTCTAAGGGTTTGCGTTTTCCTAAAATCACATGACGTTGGAAACATTAGAGTGGGCGTACCTTAGGTCTAGTACCTCAGTACAGCTCTGACCCCCCCAAAAAATCTATAAACTGTCTCCCGTCACAGATCAAAGAAACTTAAGTGGGGACTGTGAATGGACAGAATGACCCCAGTCCCCCGGGGCACATAAACTATAGCAGCATAACATCTAAGTACTATGATGGGCGGGACCGGAGACGTGGTCCTGCACAAAGTACCTCATGCAAGAGCAAACTGACATTATTCAGATCCACCCACATAGCCAAAACCACACTACCAAAGGAACACCAACAGACCGCTTTTGAATGTTGAGAGTCAGCATCTCTCATGTGGGTTGGCAGATCATTCCACAATATTGGAGTTCTATGAAAAAGCCTCAGTAGTGTATGTCATATTTCAAAATGATGCATTTAAATATCACACAGTATATAACATAAATATCCCACACATAAGCATTCATTTTAGAATTTGTAGGCTATATGTGATTTAAATGGTACTTAAATACAATAACTTCAGTGGTTCCAAAATAATACACTTTAGAACAATTTAGTACATAGACACGTTACTATACTTCAAATACAAAAGAAATGTATACTTTTATTTTGCTTGGGATTTATTCATTTTATGAGAAGGGAACTTGTTTTTCTCTAGTGAAATTAGATTTGACTTTGCCTTCTACAATGATAGAGAATCTTGTAGCTTGACCGACATCCTAAATGAGCATAGAAAACGTGGAATAAGGCAGAGGAATAGGGTATCATATTGTGAATACACTATAGAGGAAATGTGAAGTTACGGAGTGGTTCAGTAAAAGATCCATAACAAAACGAGAATAATAATCATACAGTATGTAGTACTTACAAAGCACTTTTCCAGGATCCAATGTCATTTCACGAAGTACCAGTTGCACAGAATAAAAAATATAGTCCAAACTAAAAAACATTCACAGAAATTATTCATCATTTGCAGATGTTTCTGGACCTATAGACTAAGATAGAGGTAGATAGAGAACCTGATCACCCACATCCATGCATAGGGAAAAGTAAGACACTCCTTTCCATGGAGTTAAAAGTGGTTCTAAATATACTTTTTGCAGTCTTGTAAAATCCCATATGGAAAACTTCTATATGGCCATATATATGAAAAACCATAACATATATTTTAAAATATTCAACTACATATGTTAATTACATATTTGAATGACATACATTTACAAAGATATTACCAAATATTTCTTTGACATACATTTCATACCCCTACTTATCATCTCATACAGTATATAACATAAATATCCCACACATAAGCATTCATTCTTGTTTGAATTTGTTGATTATATGCAAACTGACATAAGGCAAGAAAAAAAATGTACTAGTATTTTTATGTTATTTAAATAATATTAAATATACATTGGCAGATTTACATCACGTAAACCATAGGTATATGCAGATATGGATATCAAATGTGGAAATGTATGTCACATAAAAATGACAGATGTTTTTGTATATTTTGACATATGTACTTATGTGAATATGTTTCTACCATATATACCTATATAAGACATAAGCTTTACACATATATGGCCATATTTTAGATTTCCGTATGGGGTCTTTAGAAAAACTGTCAATTTACCATACTCTTGTATTATCATACCTTTGGCTAAATAAGTTCTCTTGAATTTACTTTAAATAGGTGGTATTACATTATAGTTTGAGCATGCAATTATAAAATAAATCAACAGATCCTGTTTGTGTCAATCAATTGAACAATATTAACTGACTTGAAACCACTCTCTTTAATATTATAATATTTATTTGTCATTCAGACTGTGCTAAAGGCAATTTAAATATGCTATACTGCTGTGTTTAGTATCTGTGATTTGGTACAATAATAAGCAGCACTCTTCATCAAGTAATTTAAAACCTTTTGACAGTTGTTTTAATAACATTGACTATGTTTGGAATTGTTCTATTGCACTACTTTTTTCAGTATTGCTTCTTATGTTAGCCAGACTTCTAAGAATAATCTGTATTTCTGATCTCCCAATGTTAACTGTAGCTATACCAGGGTGAGTGTGCTTGTAGCATGCAGAAGTGTGTCAGAAACATCACTAATGCTTTGTAGTTCTCATATCTACATATTCTACACAGCTATTGACTATTATGTCTACCACTATTTCCTTATTAACTGTTTTCTCTCTTGGAAGACTAGCTGGAACCAGCTTCTCACTTTTTGTATACTATATATAGCAAACAAAAACATTAAAATGCTGACGGAGACATGTTCTTTACACATGACTAGACCTAGGTTTATGGGAACTACTGCACTTTGGAGTTTCTAAAATCTTGACATATTTATTTACAATGGATTTCTAAACAGACCAGTAATTTTGACATGTATTTCATAATACATGAATTTGTAAATACACTACCATACACTCTCAGGAATTTTTTGATGTCATTTGAAATACGCAATTACTCAAGTGGTTTTGGGATGTGAATTTAAAACTATAAAGTGTTGGTTTTTACTCTATGTAGGCTAATTTCCGAACACATTCTCATTTGCAAAGGCGACCTGGCCAAGATAAAGAGCAATGGTGCAAGACAGCAAAGTTCACATGGTACATAGGTACAAAATACAGAATTATATTTTACTGTACATTTACTGTACATTTACTGTATATTTATGCATTTCAAAAACATGTTCACTGCACATTACATCACTGCCTGTATTTATTGTCACACAACGTACCTCTATAGCATTCTAGAGAATTTAGATCACCTAGGATTTCAGGTCAAAAGCACTGTATGTCAGAGGGCAGAGGCTTATCTATGCTCAGACAGCATTATGTGACAAAAAGATAATTAGATCAGGGGTCTCCAAACCTGGTCCTGGAGAGCTACTATCCTGTAGGTTTTCACTCCAACCTCATAATGTAGCCTCATTCAGCTAAATATTTTGTGTAATTTGTGCTAAATTAGGGTTTGAGTGAAAACAGGACAGTACCTCCTTATGACTAGGGTTGGTGAAGCCTGCTTTACAGTGGGCTCCAAAATTACTGTCACCACTGACTGGCAATGCACAAACAATACTGTAAAATATAAACAATACAATTATAGAGAAGAACTCAAAATACCAACATGTGAGAAATACTGTATGTTATTAATGTGTGAATGGATCCAAACAAATCATTCATTGATTAAATAAAAAATTAATGTATTTCAAATCAAGGTTTCATAATCAATTCAATTTCTTAAAGATTATTGTAAATAACTACCAAAATTAAACCAGGGATAGAATTCAACTTATTAAAGTTCATCAAAGTGTAAAGGAACCATATTGAGCCATTACATCACTTTCTGTTCCACTAGGGCATAAAAATGAGGTAACACACATGCAATATCCCTTTGTCATCCAACACCATGAAGAAAATGAATGAACTGGAAGTTCAAAAGAGTGAGATGGTCGTATACCACACTTATCGGTCATATAGTAGAGGGAGATGAGACAAACTACAGGGCTGAGATCAAGAGACTTATAACATGGTGCCAAAACAACAACCTGGAGCTAAACACATCAAAGACCAAAGAACTGATTTTGGACTTCAGGAGGAAGAAGCAGATGGACCCACCACCACTCCTCATGGAAGGTGTGAGAGTGGAGAGGGTCCAGACCTTTAAATTCCTAGGAGTCCACATTGCTGACAACCTCTCCTGGACAACTAATACTACCACCATCATTAAAAAGTCACAGCAGCGTCTCTACTTCCTGAGACTACTTAAGAGAAACAACCTAAGGGAGACGCTGCTGGTTGCCTTTTATCGCTCTGTCATAGAGAGCATATTGGCATACTGCATTACAGTGTGGTTTGCAAGCTGCACGGTGGCACAGAAAATATCATTGCAAAGGGTCATCCGGTCTGCAGAAAGGATTATTGGTTGCTCGCTCCCCACACCTGACAGCATCGCCTCATCCCGCTACCTCAGCAGAGCAACAAATATAATCAAGGACTCCTCACACCCAGGCCATGAGCACTTTCAGCTACTCCCCTCAGGAAGACGTTACAGGTCAGTCAGAACCCGCACATCTAGGTTCAGGGACAGCTTTTTCCCCACAGCCATCACAACTTTAAACAATAAATCACAGACATAGGAT
>JACXGM010026449.1:0-14863 GCA_016801145.1 Umbra pygmaea
TTTCATCTTGTGCCATATTCACTGTGTATATTTGTTTGAAATGAATTTTACATATCCAAAAATTTCAAAGTCTTTTCTTTAAAAAAATATCAACCATATGTTTGTACTTGCCTCAGGTCCAGTGTAACAAGAGTTTAACTTTGGGTATGTTTTTTTAGGCAGAATTTGACAATTAGGGGGCGAGGCTTAAGAGGTTAAGGCACTTCCGCATTTGCATCACTTTGACAAACTGGATGCTCGCCCTGTAGTAAAAGTGCTTTAATCTTTTGCCCCTCACTTATAAAATGACTTAGATTTTACTTTTAAGTTGAAGGAACTGGTGCCATCAGGTCATTTTAGACATTTACTTGGATATCATTTAATTATTGACTGTGTTTTTTAATGTCATTTTGTTGCTTTCAGTCTTTTTATGTGTATGATTTTTTCCCATTTCTCTCCCTTCCCAATTGGTCTTGACCAATTTCTACTGACCCTGCCTTTTCTGCCAGCTCCACAACTCATTGGACAGATGCGGGATGGTGAGGGGCACTCACATGGTTCATCCAACTATGTCACTGAGCCGGTCTATTGTCTTTGCACAACTCATCCAACACAGAAGCCTTAAGTCAGCTCATGCATGAAATGATTACACTCACCACCTATTCTTCCACGATTGAAATTACAGGTGTCCAATCTGCATACAAGGGCCCTCAATTATGAAAAGTGAATATGCCCTAACCCATGCGTAAGATGGGTGAATCCTGATTTTAGTGCAAAGCAGCGATTTATCAATTTGAACGTGAGCATAGGCTGCAATAAAATCTCACGTCTGGTCTGAACTCGTGTACACAAGTTCTCCAGTGTGACTAGCGGTGGGCAATGTAGGCTATAACCACCTGGTTCATTGAATTGTTGTACCAGCAATCATTGAATGTTTGTGCATCGCAACTACCCAATATTACATTTCAGAATGACAAATTATTGTATAAAGCACATTTCTATTAAGTGGTTTATTTTTCCCTTTCACTTTGAGATGGCCTAGAACATGAGTGCTTAATTAGGCATACAACAATTGCAATCAAATAAAAAAAATATATATATTAGGTTAATCGATTTGTAATGTGATTGGTGATGTTTATTCAGTCACCTATTTAAACAAGCGCTTTGGCAGTCCTGAAGTCGAAGCGATGGCAGATCTGGCTCTGTTAGAGGACGCTTAATGCACGCTCTCTACGTTGGGGTTTTTGGACCCTGGGACCATTCAGTAGGAGATCGGGGACAGGTCTGGTACAGATGTAGATACATTAAAGTGGTGCCTCTCTTACCTCTCTTTATTGCTGTTTTAATTGTCAAATAAAAAATGCTGTAGGAATTAGTTTAGTTAATAGCTGGATGTCATCTTAAAGAACGAAATATTTCACAAATTCTATTCCGTCTATACATTTTCGGACTTCACAATGTGTCTTCGCTCAAAACAGATTAATTACATGAAGATTTTTGTTGTTGTTGAATGAAAAAAACAAATATATTTATAATATCAAAGGATAACTATGCTGTAGTAACCTATTTTCCTATTTTTTATCCTTTGTAGAATAAGAATTCTTAAAGGACAACTCTGGCAGTTAAATGTCTTTAAAACTATATTTCTAATAAACTATCTGTACATTAAACATGTCATTCATTTGGAAAATATGCCTCTGCAGAACTGTGATGTTGGCATCCAGTGTCCAGATACTGCAGACCACAAGTACAGTTTTAAGAAGTTAACAAAAGACTGTGCGACACAAACTGATCATGCACCATCAGTGACGGCGTATGATTTGGATGACAGACTCAAAATTTTACACAGGCTTGGATATAGACCGTTTTTGGCAACATTTGTACACCCTTATGGCTTTTCACTCACAAATAATAACCATCAAGTTAGCTGTCCCTGAACAACTGTTGCTTGTTCTAATGAGGTTCAGTCTTGGTTTGATGTTCACAGATTTAGGTAAACGGTTTGGAATAAGCAGGAACACAGCCTTTGAAATCTTTACATTCTGGAGACTGTAGGTGATTGCTTGGTTGCCTAGAGATGCACTAAGTAGAATAAGGCCTAAATGTTTCAGACAAAATTATCGCAAAGCCACATGCATCATAGACTGTACTGAAATATTTGTTCAAAGGCCAATGAACTTAAGGAAACAATCACAAACTTACAGCAACTATAAACATCATAACACCTACAAAGTCCTATGCTGTATAGCCCCCAATGGTTATGTGATGTTTATGTCAAAACTGTTCAGTGGAAGGGCCACTGACCCTTTCATTACAAAGAACAGTGGTTTTGTCAACCACTTGATTCCTGGTCATTAAATGTTAGTGGATGGTGGGTTCACTATCTCAGATATGCTGCATCCAGGAGTGACTTTGGCTTTTTCAGCATTTACACATGGGTGTAAAGAACTCTCTGAGCAGGAAGTAACAGAAACGCGTTGCTTGGCAAATGTCTGAATTCATGTGGAGCGAGCAATCAGAAGGTTAAAAGGTTTTAACATTTTGAATAATGTTGTCCCTGGTAGGGTTAAATGTGTTGATGACATTGTAAGCATTTGTGCAGGGCTATTTAACTTGCAACCACAGTTAATTTGTGAGGAAACAGAGAAAGAAGCATCTGAAATTGATGAAGACGGATGAAAATGTATATTTGTTGGACATTGCATTAAGGAAAATGTTTAATTTTTTATGGTAATTTGGACTGTAATAAGCCCTTATAAGAAAAATATTAATTGTTTTATTTGTTTAATATAACAACAATTTGTATGTGTGATACATGTATTGTATAAATTAAATAAAGTGACTTTGTGACAGTTTTTTTACAAAGCACAATGGGAAAAAGATCAGTTGTTCTTTTATTACAGTTGTCAGTTAATTACAGTTAATTTGAATTTGACAATCATGTCAAAAGATGACTACAGGTCATTTGAATTTGACAGTCATGTCAAAAGATGACTAGTTGAGTCCACAAACTGTCAGTACCCCATGTGGTCTTCTAGTAGCTACTGCTGGTAGCAGGTGTTCAAAGTAAACCTTCAGGTGGCAGATTTTCTCCATTGTCCACTTGTATGGCACATCCACATTAATGTGTTCATTTGGGTTCTACACCAGAAGCTTACACATTGTGTTGTTTGCACAATGCATTGCTACTTAGACCTGGTAATAGTAGTCTAATCCGGATGCAGTTTCCCTTAGTACATATATATTTTTATCTGTGAATTTGACATCACATTTGTTTGATTGAATAAGTAAGTTATAGTAGACTGCCACCATGTGCCTCAAGCTTCTTTAGTGTAGGACACTTAATCTCCAACATGGTTTCTCTGTAAATTATTCCATCTAGACTGGCACCTAGCCAGTTTTCTGTCTTGTGCACAATTAGGCCTGTAGTCTCTACTCTTTGCCCTGTGATCATCTAAAAATAATTTCTAGCCAAAGGCGCAGATTGTTGACCATATCTAGTGGCTGTATTTCCAAGAAACGTGCCATTCGAACGTGCCATTCAGTTTTCTTTCCACTCAGTTTCTTGGGTCTCCCTTTTTTGATACTTGAAATGCCTCGCTACTGGTTATTCAAATCTTTCTTTGATCTAGCCACAGTTGACAAATATGTCCCTTTGATTGTGTTTCTATTTTCTGTATGTCCTGTTTCCCACATTGTACATATTTTTCAAAAAACTATATTGCAAAGTTGACATTTGTTTTCAGCACACTGCACATGCTCTTTGGGTTGGTCGTCAACATCTACATTCTGTGGCTGGGCAGTCAACACATTATGCAAATATTTGGTAGCAGGTATCATGGCTAAGACTGCTATTTCAGGGGAGGAAAATTGTTGAATGACATCTGCATCTGTCTCAAATGCTGTAGCTGTGACTTTAATAGAATTTCTGGGTCCATGGTTTGGCCCTTGAATGTTTTCAAATGTGTCTGGCACTACATTTTCACAGTTTGATTGGTTCCAGGCACACACGATGTCAGTGCAGGCAATGCCTGTGAAGCCTCGAGTTACAGCATCTTTCACCTTGTAAAGTAGCCCTGCTGTATGACTACAGCACTTCTATGACTAAAGCACTTCCCGTTTTTGGCCATACAGTCACAGTTCATGAATACAACTTTGCCATCTTTCCTCTGGAGAATTATTTCAACAAGGATTGGTAGTTGTAAATCGACTGTGAAAATCTGATGGGTCCTTTCATTATGATGTGGTCGCTTACGATCTTATGTAATATCTGTCAAACCCATCCAGAGCTCAAGTAGTTCTGACCTTCAATAAGTGGCCTGTAGTTGACCTTTTGTAGTTGATACATATAAAATGCACAGGCACAGGCGCACACATTTATTTTACTGATGTAGCTGGGCTATGGTTAAAAGTAGCCTGACTTGAGAATGATTACGTTAGCTAGCTAATAGGCTACATACAGTAATGTTACAGCAGCCTGCGTTATGTGTTGACCAGGGCTAGGAATTTCGAAAGTGAAAGATTTTTGGTCAAACTCCATGCACTGAATATTTTCAATTTTAAAAATTTTGCTTTGTGTCTAAAATCTACCAGGCACTTTCATAGCCTATATTTTAGCCAATAAAACTCTGAATGGACTCACAGCTATGATCTATCTGATCATTCAAGAAAACCAATAGATTCTTGTTTTTTTATTTCTTGCAAACCCAGTAGATTGATTGTCCTTTGACAGCTATTTTGGTCTTGGCCATAGTGGAGTTTGGTGTGTGACTGTTTGAGGTTGTGGACAGGTCGCTTTTATACTGATAACAAGTTCGAACAGGTGCCATTATTACAGGTAACGAGTGGAGGACAGAGGATCCTCTTAAAGAAGAAGTTACAGGTCTGTGAGAGACAGAAATCTTGCTTGTTTGTAGGTGACCAAATACTTATTTTCCACCATAATTTACCAATAAATTCATTAAAGATCATACAATGTGATTTTCTGGATTTTTTTTCTCATTTTGTCTCTCATAGTGGAAGTGTACCTATGATGAAAATTACAGGCTTCTCATCTTTTTGTGGGAGAACTTGCACTGGTGGCTGACTAAATACTTTTTTGCCCCACTGTATTAGGTACATCCTGTTATTTGGTAGTATTTCTTTGTAAATTCAATCACAAATATTATTGAACTACTTATTTTGCTAAAACATGAATATAGCCTAGGCAAAATCAGATTGTTAAACATTTAGAATCCAACAGCACACTCTCTGCTATGCAATCAGGTTTCCGCGCTGGCCATGGCTGCACCTCTGCCACACTCAAGGTCTTAAACAATATCACAAATGCCATTGATAAAAGACACTACTGTGCCACTGTTTTTATTGACCTAGCCAAGGCGTTCGACTCAGTCAATCAACACATCCTTATTGGTAGACTCCGCAGCCTTGGCTTTTTCCCAATAACTGCCTCGACTGGTTCACCAACTACTTCTCTGACAGGGTTCAACATGTCAAATCTGAGGGTCTGTTGTCTGGACCTATGGATGTCTCTATGGGGGTGCCACAGGGTTCGATTCTTGGGCTGACACTTTTTTCTATGTATATCAATGATGTTCCTCGTGCCTCCGGTGACTCTCAGATTCACCTCTATGCAGATGACACCATCCTATACACATCCGGCCCTTCATTGGACTCTGTATTAACTAACCTCCAAAAGAGCTTTAACTCCATTCAACATGCCTTTATAACCTTTAACTGCTCTTAAATCCCACCAAAACTAAATGCATGCTTTTTAACCGCACACTTCCCATACCCACCAACCTGATTAGCATCTCCACTCTGGATGGGTCCAAACTGGAATATGTGGACACCTACAAATATCTTGGTGTCTGGTTAGATTGTTCACTCTCAATCCAGCGTCACATTAACACACTCCAATCTAAAATAAAATCTAGAATTGGCTTCTTATTCAGAAACAAGGCCTCCTTCACCTATGCTGCCAAAAAGACCCTGGTAAAAATGACAATCCTTCCAATCCTTGATTTCGGGGATGTCATTTACAGAACTGCCTCCACCTCCCTACTCAAAAAGCTAGACGTAGTCTATAATAGTCCTATTCGATTTGTCACCAATGCCCCATTTAACACCCACCACTGTGACCTATATGCATTAGTGGGCTTGCCCTCATTACACACTCGGCGCCTGACCCACTGGTATCATTTAATTTACCAATCAATCATAAGAAAACCTCCCCCTTACCTGAACTCACTCCTCACCATTGCCTCACCCTCCCGTAATCTGCGCTCATCCAGGTACATCTCCCTGATCACTCCTAAAGCCCACACCTCTCTTGGCCGAAATTCATTCCAGTTCGCCGCAGCTAATGACTGGAACGAGCTACAGAAGACTCTGAAAATTGTGACCACTGTCCCCCTCACTTCCTTTAAATCACGATTATCAGAGCTTCTGCCTAACCACTACACCTGCTGACCCCCCCTTCACATGTGCACTACCTTTCCCTATCTGACCCACTACCGTAGCATTTTTGCCAAATAAGCACCTCTGTATATACTGACTAGAACAATATTATTATTTTTTGAATATATTATTCACCAACTGTTATTTGCACTGTTACCATTTACACAGTCATACTAGTGTTAACTTATTCATTGTATTTGCCTGCCTCCCTGTATAATAATTCAATCTACCTCTGAATCTCTGATTTCTTTGCACTAATTGTACATGTACTTACATTCAATTTTGACTGTATTTTTTACCTTTATTCTTACCCTACCCTTTGTGTAATTCTTGTGTATTTGTATTCGTGTAACACTGTCTGTACTTGCATCTTTTTGCTTTATCTTGGCCAATTCGCCATTTTAAATGAGAAATTGTTCTCAACGTGCCCACCTGGTTAAATAAAGGTTAAATAAAAAAATAAAAATAAATGTTGAATTATGAGAAGCAGAGTGTTCTTCCCAAAACTTGTGAAGTCAACAAGTAACTGAAAAGTAATCGTAAAAGTAACTTTACCCAACACTGGTCATAAGATGATTTCTGCACTCAGATCTACGCTGTTTTCTACTCACGTTTGATAAATGAGGGCCAAGGAGTCACTAGAGAGCAAGTGGCAAGGTAGATAGTTCAAGCCCCGGGCAGTGCTATACTGATTTGCGCTGTTGTGCTGTGGGTCCAGGCAAAGTTGTTTTGCTTTTTAATTGCTTTTTAAATTGCTTTGCTTTTTCCTGTAAATTGTAATTTTGTGTGACCTACCCAGGTAATTGCTGCAAATGAGAACCTGTTCTCAGTCAATTTACCTGGTCAAATAAGTAAATAAATAAATGACATACTGTTTAACCCATTTGTGACGGATGCTGCACGGCGAAACATCACGTCTCCTGCCGGTTACTGCACTGCACAACTCAAAACCTCCTGCTAGCTGCTGCGCGATGTAGCATTTTGTAATTGTCATCCATTTCATGATGCGTGCAGCATAGAATGCACTGTCATTGATTCAAATACACATTAGTTGTTTCTTGTTGAGTTATTTTAAGATGACATAACCACCCAAATATACTGAAAATCAATAAAAAATGTAAAATAAAAATGTTTGCTGAAAATCACATCAATCAGTCAGACATACACCTGCATTTGTTTTTGAAAATGGCTACGACAGAGGAGGATTTTGACAGTGAGGGAATACCTCTCTATTTTAGACCATATTTGCACTGAATGTACAGTATTTTTTAATTGAACCGACTATCGTTTATATGTGTAACTATATACTTGAATGTTTGTACTCTGTGTTTAACTTCATGTCGCCTTGCACATTTCGCCTTATCTTGGCCAGGTCGTGATTGCAAATGATTGTTCTCAATCAATTATCCTGGTTAAATAAAGGTGAAATAAAAAACAGGACTATATGAATTTTCTCACTCCCTAGTCAACATACTGTGTCTTGTAGTACAGAGTAATTTTTAGTGTATGAAATACATATTACTTCTTGTTTGGAGTGTGTGACACCTACAGATAGTGATGTGATAAACTGCTCATCAAGGGAAGGAGCTGCACGGAGCCAATGCTGAAAGCAAGTGAATAAAATTTGTGTCAGTTTCTATAGGAAATCAATACAAATAGTGGCCAATAGGCCACCAGATCATCCTAAGCACTTTACTAAATAGAAAAAAATATATCCACTTTTCATTACATAAAAACAGTAATATATACAATAATCTTGTAATAATTAAATATTTACAGGAATTGTCATATTTCTGACTTTGATAACTATCGTAAATTTTAGGCTATGCTTTTGTGAGTAACAAGACATGTTGTATGAATTCTTGTATGAATAGCTTTTTTATATTTAAAAAATGTCAAGAAATTTTTTATATGGCTTTATAAGCACGTTTCAGAAAAGGAAATAAACCATGTCACCAGCCCTTTTTCCCACTAATTAAACTAGATCCATTCACAAAACCTACAGTAACTTGTGTTTCAATTGTGCAGACAGGAACGATCGTCCTCATCCATCAATGGATCTCAACATGGCACTGAGTTGTTGAACATTATATTTAGGCCTGTCACGATAACAAATTTTGTTGAAAAAAACCCCCCCAAGATAATCAGTATAATTCTAAGATCCTAAGCTTTGTAAAGGTATGGGACATGTATTGATTACCTATAAATTGAACTTGTAAAACGTGTTTATAATCGACTGTGTATTTTCCATGAGGTGACATAATGAACGGCTTTGTTTAGAAGACTCATAGCTCAAATTATCACTCATAACGTTTTAAATTGAATAAGTATAGTAAAACCAAGATAATCACTAGAATCCTATGATCCTAAGCTTTGTAATGATATGGGACAACCTTTAAGGACATATGAGACAGATATATATATATAACTTAAAAATTGTATTTCTGAGCAGTAATTGTTATCCGCCTCCTATTTTATTTGAGGCGCATGTGTACAAGGCACGTAGATAATTATAATTATAAGTTTAATGTTTATTTTTGTTATAGCTATTGTAATACAAAGACATTAGCTAGATTCCTGAGATTTTAAGCTTTATAAAGATACGGGACATGTATATATTACCTAAACATTTTACTTGTGAACTGTGATTCTAGTCCATTATTATTATTTTTTGGGGGGGAAATGTCCGCAGACGGGACACTGATCCTTAAGAGGTTAAGAACTTCCCAAAATGGATGAGCCTTGTACTTTTGGACTTTTTTTATGATGTTGAACATTTGACACAAAAGCTCCCCCTTAGCACCTCGAGTGAAAAACACCTTGCGCCGCCGCTGTTTGCCAGCTTTATTTGAATGTCAATGAAATTAGAAACATTCCTTGTATGGGGGTTTCATTTATGCTCAGTTCGCATAACGCATGACATAACTGATAGTAAATGGAAGGGTAGAGGGATTTATGAAAGAACCATTGGATGCCCGGGAAGTTATGATTATGAAAACTATATAAACATTTCAACGTCGGTCCTAAACATACAGTGCCTTGCGAAAGTATTCAGCCCCCTTGAACTTTTCGACCTTTTGCCACATTTCAGGCTTCAAACATGAAGATATAAAACTGTAATTTTTGTGAAGAATCAACAACAAGTGGGACACAATCATGAAGTTGAATGACATTTTTTGGATATTTCAAAAAAATAAAAAATAAAGAACTGAAAAATTGGGCATGCCAAATTATTCAGCCCCCTTAAGTTAATACTTTGTAGCGCCACCTTTTGCTGCGATTACAGCTGTAAGTCACTTGGGGTATGTCTCTATCAGTTTTGCACATCGAGAGACTGAAATTTTTGCCCATTCCTCCTTGCAAAACAGCTCAAGCTCAGTGAGGTTGGATGGAGAGCGTTTGTAAACAGCAGTTATCAGTTCTTTCCACAGATTCTGGACTTTGACTTGGCCATTCTAACACCTGGATATGTTTATTTGTGAACCATTCCATTGTAGATTTTGCTTTATGTTTTGGATCATTATCTTATTGGAAGACAAATCTCTGTCCCAGTCTCAGGTCTTTTGCAGACTCTATCAGGATTTCTTACATAATGGTCCTGTATTTGGCTCCATCCATCTTCCCATCAATTTTAGCCATCTTCCCTGTCCCTGCTGAAGAGAAGCAGGCCCAAACCATGATGCTGCCACCACCATGTTTGACAGTGGGGATGGTGTGTTCAGGGTGATTAGCTGTGTTGCTTTTACGCCAAAAATAACGTTTTGCATTGTTGCCAAAAAGTTCGATTTTGGTTTCATCTGACCAGAGCACAGTCTTCCACATCTTTGGTGTGTCTCGCAGGTGGCATGTGGCAAACTTTAAACAAGACTTTTTATGGATATCTTTCAGAAATGGCTTTCTTCTTGCCACTCTTCCATAAAGGCCAGATTTGTGCAGTATACAACTGATTGTTGTCCTATGGACAGACACCTCAGCTGTAGATCTCTGCAGTTCATCCAGAGTGATCATGGGCCTCTTGGCTGCATCTCTGATCAGTCTTCTCCTTGTATGAGCTGAAAGTTTAGAGGGACAGCCGGGTCTTGGTAGATTTGCAGTGGTCTGATACTCCTTCCATTTCAATATGATCGCTTTCACAGTGCTCCTTGGGAAGTTTAAAACTTGGAAAATCTTTCTGTATCCAAATCCAGCTTTAAACTTCTCCACAACAGTATCTCGGAGCTGCCTGGTGTGTTCCTTGTTCTTCATGATGCTTTCCGTGCTTTCAACGGACCTCTGAGACTATCACAGAGCAGGTGCATTTATACGGAGAATTGATTACAAACAGGTGGATTCTATTTATCATCATTAGTCATTTAGGTCAACATTGGATCATTCAGAGATCCTCACTGAACTTCTGGAGAGAGTTTGCTGCACTGAAAGTAAAGGGGCTGAATAATTTTGCTCGCCCAATTCGTCAGTTTTTTATTTGTTAATAAAGTTTGAAATAACCAATAAATTTTGTTTCACTTCATGATTGTGTCCCACTTGTTGTTGATTCTTTACAAAAAATTAGAGTTTTATATCTTTATGTTTGAAGCCTAAAATGTGGCAAAAGGTTGAAATGTTCAAGGGGGCCGAATACTTTCGCAAGGCACTGTATCTTTAAAATGTGCTTATATGCAAAGCAAAGCTTGCTTGAACCAGATTAATTTACGCTTCAAGTCTATCTCGTCAGCGCAAAGCTTTGCTGAGGCAAGCAGATAAATGTACTAAACTTTGTAATTTAATATACATTCTTCAACCGAGAAACTGAAGTGCCTAAACAAAAATAATTAGCCAGTTCTGTATAATTAGCTACAACTTTTCACACAGGATTCAGAAATGCATTCTGGAGCATAATAGATTAGGCTACACACCCGTTCGTTTATTGAATTTGTAGAACAGAGAATGGAGATCTACGATATTTCTCTTCTTTATTAAAATAGTATTAAATCAAATAAGCCTTTATTTAAATTAAGAAATGCGTCTCTTGAATGAATATACATCTACACAGGATTGTACTATGGGTCGAACATGCTATCTCCATCATTGCAACTCTTTCGCATTACTGTGAGGTGGCCTAGCCCACTGCGCTACTTTATCCGTGTGCCTCCTAAGGGAACTAGATCTCAAATACAGTTTTTGAGCAGTGACCAGCTTACAGATGTCATATAGTGAGTTCTAAAAGTAAGTTTGGAATGGCTTTTGAGCACTCAAGATTGTTTTAAACAATATGCCCAAAATAAAGTTGTATGCAAAAGTTTAGGCACCTCTGATAATTTCCATGATTTTCATTTATAAATAATTGGATGTTTGGATCAGCAATTTCATTTTGATCTTTCAAATAACCTAGGGACACAGTAACATTTCAGTAGTTTAATTAGGTTTATTGGATGAACAGAAAATGTGCAATATGCATCAAAATGAAATTAGACAGGTACATACATTTGGGCACACCAACAGAAATATCACATCAATATTTAGTTGTGTAATATTTAGACTTCTTTAACAGTTAATAATGATATTCAGGTCTTGGGACTGGGATGGCCATTCCAGAACATTGTACTTGTTCCTCTGCATGAATGCCAGAGTAGATTTTGAGCAGTGTTTTAAGTCGTTGTCTTGTTGAAATATCCAGCCCTGGCGTAATGTCAACTTTGTGATTCCTCTACTTTATTCTCAAGTACCTGCTGATATTGAGTGGAATCCATGCAACCCTCAACATTAACAAGATTCCCAGTACTGGCACTGGCCACACAGCATGATGGAACCTACACCTAATTTTACTGTGGGTAGCATGTATTTGTCTTTGAACGCTGTGTATATTTTGCGCCATGTATAACACCCCTTGTTATGACCAAATAACTTTACTTTTTATTTTTGTTTCATTAGTCCACAGTACCTTCTTCCAAAATGAAGCTGGCTTGTCCAAATATGCATTTGCATTCCTCAAGTGACTCTGTTTGTGGCATGTGTGCAGAAAAGATTTCTTCTGCATTACTCTCCCATACAGCTTTTCCTTGTGCAAAGTGTGCTGAATTATTGAACAATGCACTGCGACACCATCTGTAACAAGTTGATGTTGTAGGTCTTTGGAGGTGGCCTGTGGGCTGTTTTTGACCGTTCTCACCATCCTTCATCTTTGTCTCTCTGATATTTTACATGGCCTGTGTTACGTTCAGCTACCCAGGAAAGGAAGTGGGATGTTACAACCACTACCCAAGGCCGCCCTTCGGCCAGCAAAAGAGGTATGGGGTCGTAGGTGCAAGCATGGACACAGAAATGAAAGTACTTTTTCACAATGGGGTATTTAATCCAGCCAAGGTAAATTTAAATAATAAGTTTGGGAGAAAGGGTGGGACAGGACAAAAGCAAAGAACTTAAAACAAAGTCCCCACCCATAACCTACACTATCTCCCCAAAACCTAAACACTTAAACTAAACTGGCACATGAATGAGGTGCCCTAACCAAAAGTACAGGGAGCGGTCTTCCCTAGTGTGTTTAATAAGGAATTTACCCTACGGGTGGTGTTTCCCCCGGGCGTCTTGCCTGCACACTCCCAAGTGCGTCTTCCAATCTCCCTGGGAAGGACAAAGAACAAATGATAATTATTAATAACAAATAGGCAATACTTGCACAACTATCACACTAAATAAACACACACACACACACACACACACACACACACACACACACACACACACACACACACACACAGACACACACACAGACACACACACAGACACACACACAGACACACAGGCCTACCACTCTGTCTAACCAACAAACTAAGCTCTCACTTAACAACTAATAACAAAGGCACAAAACACAAGCCACAGCTCTAACACAGCGAACTAAAGTACTTGGGAGTACTCTTCAGCCACAATCAAATACAGACTGAGAGAGGGAGTCCTAAACTGCAACCTTTCACAGAGTGGCAGGCAAGCTCACACATACCAAAAAAGAGAGAGAGAGACAAACATAAAATGGGACTTTATATACTGAAGGAAAGGTATGATTGGAAATGGTGAGTGGAATCAGCTGGACTGGATAACGAAGGGGGAGGAGTCAGTGATAAGTGATGTGTGGTTGATGAGGATTTGCGCCACCTGTGAGGAAACATACAAACTGAATAGAACAAACACACAGAACAGGGGTCCATTCTTCGTACATTGCTTAATACATCCAAGATCAAATTACACATCTAAGATGACTTCATCGAGCTAATCATGATCTGGCTAATTTGGTTCTTCGAACACCCCTGCCGTTTACGATTAGTATTGCTGTATTGAGTCATCTGAGATGATTGTGCATACCTGTGTTGGCATAAAAGGGGAGATGTATCAATAGTAGAAACGTTGATCAGCAACACTGCTATTGGCTGCTCATCATGACCAAAGAGCACGCCCAGTTTTTCTCCGCAGCAGAGCAACGGTTATTCCTTGAAGGTTACAAGGAATTTAAAAGTTTGATTAAAACGCAAGGGAACACCTCTACGTCTGCAAAAGCCACGAGAGAGGTCTGGCAAAAAGTAGCAGACACATTAAATGCATAAATGGTCACCATGTTATGGTTTTATCATTTATTACTGTATTCTTTTATTTTAATAATTACATAATTTCATTTTATAATTACTAAATGTCAAAGCCACCACAGAATACTATTGCTGGCCTTTCATAACAATATATCTTATTGCAGGCAAAAGATGACTATCACTGTTTTTTCTTTACAAAGAATAATTGAAATATAACTTAAAGAGCTAAGCATAATGTCCTGTCTTTTATTATTAATTTAATGTGTTTTCGGTTTGTTTTTTCAAAACACAAATCGAAAATGGTGTTTCACAATTCTGTCCCGTGTAGCTCTGCAACTTGGTTGGTCCAAGTGCACTGGCTGCAGTCATCATCAGGCTGCACCTCCTCCACAGGGCTACATTTTAATGGGTTTGTGGTCCGGAGTTTGGGTCAGGGTGCACCATTGAGAGCATCCTCTCAGGCTGCATTACAGCCTGGTACGGCAGCTGCTCCGCTGCCGATCGTAAGGCCCTTCAGAGGGTGGTAAAGTCAGCGGAGCGCATCATTGGCTGCTGCCTTCCCTCCGTGCAAGGCATCTACCATAAGCGATGCCTTAGGAAAACAAAGAACATCATCAAAGACCACAGCCACCCAGGCCGTGATCTTTTCTCACTACTGCCGTCTGGTAGACGTTACCGGAGCATCAAGGCACGGACCACCAGACTTACAAACAGTTTCTTCCCACAGGCCATTCGGCTGCTCAACATAGAACACAGACACTGATCGCAAATCGTCTGTTGAGCACTAACACTAACACTCTCTGGTCACTCTATGCTCTCTACATCTGATGTAGCAGAATTCAAATACAGCTTAAAGCAATTTTCCATGCCAA
>JACXGM010026450.1:0-15003 GCA_016801145.1 Umbra pygmaea
AAGATAGCATTGACTTTGAATGAAGTCGGTTCAATCTAAAAAAGTAGCTTACATGTAGTAAGCTACTTTTGCCATTTTTTTGTAGCTTAGCTTGCTACATTTTCCTGGGGGGAGCTTCAGTGTAGTGAAGCTTCTTTTGGTGTAGAATAACTAGTAGCTTAGCTCACTACATTTTACAAGTAGCTTGCCCAACACTGCAAGTTTCTTAACTTTTTGCACTTAATAATACAATAATAAATATATAATAATAATGAATCTAATATGAAAATAAACCACAGCATTCCAATGTTCATTGTTCAAATGTTTCCAAGCCAATGAAAATAAACAATGAGCAGAGTAAACAAAGGCAAAATGGTTGTGGATTTTCAATTACAGAGAAATCTAGAATTATACAAAGGCCATGCGGCATAATAATTACATGTAAACAACTGGATTAGAATAAGATCTAATTTATTTTACTCACCGATTTAAAACGGTATCTTTCCCTTCCAAAAACATCTCCTTGTGGAGTCGTAGCTGTGGTACTGTAGCTTGTAGTCAATCATCAATTCTGTGTCACTTTCTCTGTAAATCTCTTCCAAAGCATCATAACTTTGATATTTATCGTTTTGAAAAAAGCTTTCAGACCGTTGGTAAGCATTTTATAACAGCTTTAAATCAAACAATGTTGAAAAATTATAAATATCTTTTGCGTCTGGAACACCATCACAAAGACACTGCATAAAAGTCTGGAGTGCGCGCCAGTTATGCATGCTTGTTGTTTATTTAGTTTTTGGCTCCCAAGTTTCAACCAAACTTGATAAAAAATACAGGCTAATTGGCTGTCTACCTTGAATTCAAATGGTTCGGTTATGATTTACTGTCAATCAAGTGAGTGCCGTTCTGGTGAATCAGCGTGACCTAGGTGTGAAAAGACGCAGTCAAGGTCACACATATAGTCATGTAATAATGCTTTCCCGAAGTGTAGAAAGATGATAAATGGTAAAATGGTAAATGGACTGCATTTATATAGCACATTTTTCTGTTCAACAATGGCCAACAAAGCGCTTTACAGTGCCTCAAATCCACCCATTCATTCACACATTCATACACCAATGGTGGTGTCAGCCATGCAAGATGCCAGCCAGCTCATCGGGAGCAGCTGGGGTTAGGTGTCTTGCTCATGGACACCTCGTCACATGGTCAGGATGACCCGGGGATCGGACCACCAACCTTCCGGTTGCTAGACAAGCTACTTCACCCACTGAGCCACTGCTGCAAGATGAAACAGATAGCCTGGGGATTCAGCATCAGATAGGATTCAGCGGCTGGAACACTTTTTTGAAGGTCGACAGTCCAGAAATAGTTTGTGATAGTTGTAGTGATAGATTGTATACTGGATGACGAATCAAAGAAAGATAGCTGATTGTAAGTACATATTTTTTTATCAGACGTGGATGTATTAGCTGACTTCCAATAACAAACGGGTTTGTTACAATGCACTTACGTCACATGATAACATGGCTTTTTATTCTTGTCATAGCTATTGTAAATTGGATGTTAGCTAAATTTGTGAGATTCTAAGTTTTCCGTACATATAAGACATGTCTATGTACAGTAAAAGTAGCATTTGTTTGAAGAGTGATTTTAATCAAGTAAAACTGAAAGCAGCCTGTTTATTTCTGCCTGTGGGACACCGATCCTTAACAGGTTAACAATGGATACACAAAGCGAGGCAGAGTTTGCTTGACCACACCCCCTAGTTGGGTTTGAAACCTTGTGTAACCAACTAGGTGGTGTGGTCAAGCAAACTCTGCCTCGCTTTGTGTATCCATTGTTAACCTGTTAACAATGGATACAGGTTAACAATGGATACACAAAGTGAGGCAGAGTTTGCTTGACCACACCCCCTAGTATGGTACGAAACATTGTGTACTAATTTAATTCCCATTAAAATGCCTTCTATAGACATGTTGGATATTCTTCGTTTGTCCTTTTGAATATACTTGAATGCCATTTTCAACATACAAAAGCATACCTAAAAACGCTTTCATTACAGGTTTCAAAATGTTAGCATGAACTGATGAACTGCCTCACGGAATGTATGTCACGATTCTCAGCCAAAAAGCAACTAGATTACACTGCTACAAGTTACACATTCCAGCTAGAAAGTTGTTCTTTTTAGCTAGAGAAAAAAACAAATGCATGTACAAATAAGTTTAATAAACTCCCAACATGCACACCACCGGTTTCAGACGACGATGGAATAATTTTGTTTTTATAGAAATTAATTGCAAACTAGCTGACGCTAATGCTAGCTAATGTCAGCTAATCACAATAAGAATCAGAATGATATTCATTTCCAAGTAAGTTTTTCCGAACAAAGATTATTTTTATGGTCTGTTAGTGCATGTCTTATTTGTAGATAAATAAAATAAAATAAAAAAGATTACCTCTAGGGCAGGGGTGGGCAATCATTTTAAATTCAGGGCCACATTGGCTGGTTCTTAAACACAAAATTATTAATACAATAAAAATAAATATATATTTATATTCTACTTATTCAGGTGTAAATGCTTGGTTTTGTAACCTGGGTTACAAGAGGAATAAAATATGCATTATGGCATAGCTACTGTATATGACAGCAGCTGTCTGACATAACATTCAGCACTGTAAGAAAGAACATCTAAAGTCTAAAACAAACAGTAAGCATATTTGATAAATTAAAAAGGTAAATTCAAAGGTAGGATAGCATAGTTTGGCCGGCTAGTTGGTGTCTTGTAACTGTTGTGCCCTGGAAAAATATAAATATTAAAGGAGCCAGGCAAAGTAATTTGTTTGAAGGAAAGGAATATTTAAAATAATTCATGTTGTATAATCCTGATTTACTGTAAAGAACATAGTGTTAATGAATTGAGATTAATATTTGGGAAAAAATGCCCTGTCGATCTCTAAACTGCTCACGGGCTGGAGATCCAGTTTAAAATGTGAACAACGAAGTTGCCTGTGTGGAAGCTCCGGTCTGATTTATTTATGCTCTCTCCAAAAATGGAGTAAACCTCACTATCTTTATATATTTTTTTAAATATCATACAAAAAAGTCTACGAACATTACTTTCAATTAATAGCAGTTACCAGCTTTTCAATAATGCTGAATCCATCAAGATCCCCAAAAAATACTGTAAGTGTCAAGTCAAGTGTCTCTCCCTCTGTGGCTCCCGGAGAGCCAGGATGATGAGCCCAGCTCTCCTCTAGTTACACAAGTGGATCTTAAGTCCTTTAAAGCTGAGCTTTCGGACGATATCTCAACCGCCCTGTTCGGACAGCTGAAATCATTAATTGAGGCCGCTATTGCCCCTCTTTCAAAAGCCATCAACCAAGTAACGTCCTCCATGGAACAACAGGTGCGCTCTTCCACGCATGGCAAGAGAATAGTCTGCTTGGAGGCTAAGGTCTCCAGCCTGGAGGCAGATAACCGTAAGCTGTGGGACAAGGCTGAGAATCTAGAATCCTGTTCCAGATGTAGCAACATATGGCTGGTCGGTATCCCAGAGGCATCTGAGGCTGGAGACTCAATCGGTTTCATGGCTGGCCTTCTGGTTGAGCTTCTTCCCTCTGCCTTCAAGGATCCGCCGAAGCTTGACCGAGCACACCGTCTTGGACCTCGGCTATCAGAACCACCAGTTACGTGAATACTCTTCTTTCTCTCATATCAACATTTTTTTGTGGATCGCCTGCTGCTTCCAAATGTAATCTTCTTACATTACCTGCCTATTTTAATACCTGACCATGGCCCCGTAGCATTTGAAATAACTACTAGTACGAACCCATAGCCCTCCTCAGTGGAGATTTTATCCGATGCTATTTTCTGTGACTCTATCACCTCTGCCGTTCAAGCTTTTCTATACTTCAATCAGAATGGTTCAACATCTTCCTCACTTTTATAGGAGACTCTTAAGGCTTATTTAAGAGGTCTGATTATATCCTACTCCATTCACCTAAATAGAGCCTGAACGGCCAAAATGGAGGAACTTTCTAACAATATTCTAGACTTGGACCGTAAATATGCTCAGACACCATCCCCACAGCTGTATAAACAACGTTTGAACCTGCAATCAGAATTTAACCTTTTATCTACCAACGAGGCAGAGTGTTTACAATATATATTGTGTAACACCTACTACGAACATGGCGATAAGGCGCGCCATTTGCTTCCACACCAATTAAACCAATGCGCTGCCTCTCGGTGGATTTCTGAAATTGTAGACTCTTCTAAATGTTTAATCTCAGAACCAGAGGGGATAAACAATTTTTTATTTTATTTGTCTCTTTATACATCAGAGCTTCCAGCAGGTATTACCGATATGACTCAATTCTTGGATGAGTTAGATATTCCCGCAGTCACCCCTGAGACTGTGGTCAACCTTGATTCCCCTCTGAGGCTTGAGGAGGTAGTTGAGTAAATAAAATCTATGCAAAGCAGCCAAGCCCCTTGCCCAGATGGGTTTTCTATTGAATGGTTTAAGAAATTTCATTCACTTTTGGCCCTCTTACTTTTATCTATGTATAATGAGTCACTGGACATGGTGTGCTCCCATCAACCTTGACACAAGCCTCTATAGCACTCTTGCTTAAGAAAGGGAAAGACCTGACAGTCTGCTCTTCCTATAGGCCCCTCAGCCTTCTCAGTGTTGATGTCAAGGTGCTTGCGAAGGTGTTATCAAGGCGATTGGAGGCGACACTTCCATTATTGATCTCAGAGGAACCGACAGGCTTTATTAAGGGTAGACAGTCATTTGTTTGAAACAGTCTTCCAATTCTCCTGAACTTGTGATATCACTTGATGCTGAGAAGGCCTTTGACAGGATCGAGTGGGAATACTTATTCACTGCTCTCAGTAAGTTTGGATTTGGCCACAAATTTATCACATGTCTCAGGCTTATTTATTCATTCCCAAAGGCCACTCACTCTGAATACTTCGCCCTGGAACACAGGACCAGGCAGGGCTGCCCTCTTTCTCCCTTACTCTTTTGCTATCGCTATCGAGTCCCTGTCAGTGGCTCTGCAGGCTTTACCCTCTTTCCAGGCTGTCATATGGGAGGGAATTGAATATAAACTATAATTATCTGCAGATGACTTGCTTCTATGTGTATATAATACTATAACCTCTTTACCAGGTATTTTCTATATTCTGAAGAATTTCAGTTCTTTCTCTGGTTATAAGCTAAATCTTCAGAAGAATGAGTGCTTTTTGAATTATTCGAGCTGCACTACAGGCGCAACTTACAGATCTGCCTTTTTAACTCAACCACTCCGGCTTTTAATACCTGGGAGAAAAAGTGACTATTTCTCTCCCAGATCTCTTTTCAGCTAATTTTTCCCCTTCTTGGTCAAATGAATGCTGATTTTAAGAGATGGCATAATTTACCTCTGTCTCTTATAGGAAAGATCAATGCTGTTAACATGAATAGTTTGCCTAATGTTTTGTATTTCATTCCCTTTACACATACATATACATACATCTATATATATATGTCTTTTTTCAAAGCAATCAATCAGGATCAAAGGGTATTTGCTTCAGAGATATACATTTAATGGAGGGATAGCACTTTCCAATTTTCTATAATATTATTGGGATGCCAAACTTCAGAAACGCTGTCCTGGTTGCACTCCCCAAACTCATCTTGGCGTCAGTTAGAAGGTTATTTTTCACCTCCTCCTCTCTCTCTGCCTTAGTGTGTTCTCCTCTCCCAACATCTCCTTCTCATCATACTGATAATCCAGTAGTATTATCCACACTTTTTTACAATTCCATTGTAATTTTAAGTTATCTACTTCTGTTATGGGCCCTTTCGATAACAATCACATATTTACTCCATCCATAGTTGATAATGTGTTCTATCTGTGGAAAAGGAAAGGCATTAAAACATTCCATGACCTTTATGAAAATTGAGGTTTTTTCTAGTTTCCCCAACCTGGTTGATAAATATGCCTTACCCTATCCCATTTCCTTCGTTATTTGCAGATGAAACATTTTGTCTCCTCGGAATTTGCTGGTTTTCCCTCGTTGACCTCACCTCAACTCAGCGCTGGAATGAGTTCCTGAACTTCTTACCTCAGCAGAGCTCTTTGATGTCAAGGGTCTTAAGATTATGTCATGTGAGAACTTCTCCGCTAACATACCCAAAACTGCTTGGGAGCAGGAAATGGGTCTTAAGTTTTCAAGGGAGTTCTGGAATAGAGCAGTCAATAGAGTAAGCACTACTTCATCCTATGCTCGTCTTGGACTCATTCAAGTCAAGGTGATTTATAGAGTCCACTGCTCTAACTCCAGACTGGCTAGAATGTATCCTGCAGTGATGGATGTGTGTGACCGATGTCATTCTTCCCCATGTGACCTCTATCATATGTTTTTCACTTGCTTTAAATTAAGTAACTATTGGAATTTTGTATTCTACACCCTGAAGCACTACAAATTCACCTCACATGCCCAAGGATAGCGGTGTTCGGAATCCCAAAGGACTCTCATTAAATGACAAAAATGCGGATATCCTTGCTTTTACTTCACTCTTGGTCCGACGCAGGATTATGCTGCAGTGGAAGTCATGTCAGCCCCATTGGCCTCTCAGTGGCTATGTGTTTTTTTAAAACTCAAAAAACTGCAGTATTCTGTGAGGGGATCATACTCGAAATTCTATGATAAATGGCAGACTTTGATTTTATAATTTAATTGCTTGCAGAGACTCCCCTCAGATCCGATATAAACTATATATAAACTATATAATGTTCCTAGTCCATCAAGAGTAATCTATTTTTTGTTAATTTATGTTTGTATTTATAAGTATGATTTTGTATTGTATACCTTGTATTGTTTAGGTGTGTTGGGTGGTTTTGGGGGAGGTGGGAGGGTTGGGATGGGTAGTGGGGGGACACGGTGCAGAGATCATTTCACTGTTTTACATTTTTATGTTTTCCTGTTTATGTAAAGCACCTTGAATTGCCATTGTGTATGAAATGTGCTATATAAATAAACTTGCCTTGCCTTGCCTAGGTCAATCCTACACCTGGAATTCTATTGGTTGGTGAATTTTGATAGGGTTGTAACACAAAAATATCTGAGAGCGCAGGAGAAATCCGAGAGGAGAAGATTCGCAAGTGCTAAGAAGCAGCCTGAGTGCGAGGAGAAGTTTTGAAGCTGAGAGCAGGACATCAGTCCAAGCAACAACATATCTGAGTCTAAGCATCAACCAATTTGGCGGTAGAAAATATATTGGTTGTGCATATTCAGGGAGAGCGAAACAGGAAAATGCGACATGTGCACGCATGGCTCAAACGTCATGATATTTGAAGTAATTGGTTTAGTGCCTACAAAACGAATGAAGTAAAAAGCTTTATTTTGCACCATTTGTTAATTTTGTTGGCACTTCAGACCAGAACATTCATCATAAAGTAGAAATCATCGTGCATTACAGTACGCTATAGAAAAGTGAGGAAGATAAAAAGATGTTTATGAAGACAAACAAAGACTAGGAAAAAGAAAAGGGTTTAATGGAATGGATTAGGAGCATCCCAGCAGATGACAGTAAAGCACAATAAGCGGATGTGATAGCAAAAAAATAAAAAAAAATAAAAAGTTAAAACACTAACAAATAATAATAAAATTATTTGTATTTGTGATTTAAAAAAGTAAAGTGTTGCAGTAAACACCATGAGAAAAGTGCTATGGATATAGATGAACAGCAAATTGAGTTATTGTCAAAAGTTCAGTTATTGTCAAGTTGCGATACATCTGTACTCTCATTCTTGCTGATCCTCAAACTCATTCCTGGTCATCTTTGTATTGTTATTTGTCTCTCTCGCTGTACATGGAGATAATTATGGGCAAAATATAGCTAACCATTTTGTGGAATGAACAAATAACATTTTTGAAATTAATAGAAGAGGGTAAAAAAAAATGTAATGTACATTGTGGAAAAAGGTATTGGAATTATTAACTCAGTGGTGACGTAAACAAATTGGGCTAGTTTTAAGGCATTTTTGTCTGTTTATGAGCAGTCATTGGGCTAGTATTTTCTGGTTGACCTGGCAACCCTGCTCACATGCTGCCACCTGTTGGACAGGAATTCTGTGATCCACCTCTATGTAGATTCATGCACTCCTAGTTGGGAGAGCTTGTCCTGGAGCAGGGCCAGAATGATGGTGTTAAATGCAGAGCTGAAGTCCACAAACAGGATTCTGGCATAGGATCCAGGGAAGTCTAGGTGCTGGAGGATGAAGTGTAGAGCCATGTTGACTGTGTCGTCTCCATTGGAGACAGCTGGTTTGCACAGTTCTTCAGGGTGGAGGGTGAGACAGAATGTGGGCCAGCTGCCTTGCAACAGTTTTATTTTTTTGAAAATTCTGTTGACATATTTCTCGAAGACAGTGAGTGGTGCTGTAGTGGCAGCGCCACTAATGCTAATGAACTGAAATAGACTCTATTTAACATATGCTATTTAACTCTAAGTACTGATAGCTAACATCGACGTAGTGTAGTGATGCTAGTATACTTGAAGCTACTCAATAAAACACAAGCTAACGCTAGTGAACAACAACTAATGTTGGCTAATGTAACGTTGGCTACTGCTAGCTAACATGTGCTAATGCTAAGTCATATCAGTTATTGTAGGCTAACGTCAGCCAAAATCACTACATTGTAACCATATGTACAATGTAGTGTACATATGGTTACATATGTACACTACATAAAATGATCCAAAAATTATGAAAACAAAATTATGAAAACAATTTTGTTATGAAAACAAAATTATGAAAACAAAAACATGTTCGTGATTATATGTTTTTGTTTTCATAATTTTGGATCATTTTTATGTTGTTGCTAACCGAGTACAAAGGGGTAAACAGTGACGTAGGTTAAACGCAACTGCGTGTATACCTTTACTGTTAGTGGTAGCCTGTAAGCTAACCCATTCGAGAGATAGTTGATTTAAGAAAACACTTAATCTATGTTAACAATGACATTTGAGACTTCTGAAAACAATTATGAAAACAAATAAAAATCCAAAGTTTGTTCAGGATCACTCAATAATGTTAATGAAGGACCACTCGGTTTGTACCCAACTCAGGGCCGTGGTCAAGTTAAACTTTGCCTCTCCCTTTTGTATCTGTGGCAGTAAACCACTAGGTTTTCAGCATGTGGGCCACAGCATGATCTGTTTGGATAAAGACAAGGAAGAAGACAGAGAGTGCATGAAGGCCAGCGATCACAAACAGTGTGTCTGTGAGGATGGATGGGTACATGATCCCACTGTCCTTTTCCACTCCAAAGCCTCAGGGAGCTGGGTCTCGGTCCAGCTGTTTAGCCCACCCCCCATCTCCATCTCAAATCTTCCACCATCCTCCATACCATCTATCCCTGCCTCCCTTCAGAATGCCCAGCCCAGCTGTGCTCCCTACTGAAACCTCCCTCTGTTTCTCTTTGGTGGTTTGTTCCCAGTCGGGCTCTTGTGGGTGTTTGCTCTTATCAAAGGCTTGGGCCTGCTGCCTGACTGAGGCCCCTGATCAGAGCACAGCGTGGAGGGAGAAAGACGGAGGAAAATCTGGGTCAGGATTTAGGTGAAGTGGGAGAGAGAGTGAGAGATAAAGAGGGAGAGAGATGCACGCCAAGACTCATTACTCCCCCTCCTATTCCCCCATTCTCTCTATCCTTGACACTGCCTGCAAGAAAAATGTTCGTCAGTTATGACAATATTGGTGAGGAAGGTTTCTGCTCTTTGCTGCAATGGCTCATCCCAGAGCAGATTTTTAATAGCCTGCAGTTATCAATGTACCATTTCATTAAAATACATCTTAAACTTCAATAAGGTGCATTATCATATTTCACACTTAAACTTATGTGACAACCATTTGTGGGTTTCCTATTAGATTGGAATGTTACGGAAATATTGAAAAGTTTGGTAAAGCATTTCTCAGGAGGCAGTAGTTTCCCCTAACACTGTAGCGTCCCTCTAGACTCCACAGTACAGTCAACTGGGGTGAGGGGAGGTGGGGGGGGGGCTGCACAGTAATTGGATTTGAGGGTGAAAAAGGTCTTATGCGATGAAACATGAAATGAGGAAGAGGGGCGATAACCCTCATCCCTGTTGCTCTTTCTCCAGCTGCTTCTTGATTTGAAAAACCTGGGTGCTGGAACCCAGGCACTGGGATGCAGAGGTTGACAACCTGGACTTCATGGGAGGATCAGCTCAGGAGGAGATGGTTCCCAGGTAGGATGATCTGCATGGCTTGGCAGTGGATCCTGCCCCATCGGCAGAGAATGAGGATCAGGGCTATGGATTGAGGGCACAGTGAACTGGAATGCTCCAATTCTCCCTTCCTGTGATGTCCGGCATTGAAGTTTGCTTTGTGAGGATTGTGCCGGGGAAGTGGATGTAATCCTGGGGCAGAAGAGTTGGGCAAGGATACAACCAGGTGATTTAGAAATGTCTCTGTATGTTGATCGGCTGGATTAGAATATTATCTATTTTGTCTGGAGGCCTAAATCTGTGGTTGTTTTATTCTACATGACTTTGGTCAAACTTAAAATTGACATTTACAATGTCAAATTTTGTAAATACATGACACACACAGTTTTCCATCAATCATATGTTATCACTGTTTCTGTAGAACATGTACATCTTTCAGGATGTAGCTTAATGATTACATTATGCATTACTTAACCTTTACGTTTGCTTATTATCAATAGTATTAACTATCTCCCAAATATACATCTGGATGAGTGTGTGACTCTCTAGATCACTTGAGGGTTTTTTTCAGATCATGATCATTTCTGACAGGCAGGTCATTTTTGTTGTTCAAAACATTTGTGTGGGAATACCTTGAACAAAAGTGCCATTATAATTTTCTTCCTCTTTTAAGTTTGTGTTAAAAAGCATTTGTCCCTGACAAGCTTGTGTCTCTATAATTTGTGAAACATTATAAGAATTTCCAACAAAATTTTCCGAGATTAGAATCACGAACATTCTGTATCAACCTTAGCTAATTGGGCAAGCACCTTTTATCATTTGATATTGGCCAAAATATGTATCTATGTAAACTACATAGCCACAATTTCATTTGAAATTATAGTACAATAATGCATCTTCTACAAACCATATCAAACAGGACACCATAGAAATTTTCTGAAGACATGTATGACAATTTAAATTTTGATAAAGGACAACAAGCCATACCAACAAAACCACCAGTACAATAGCTTCAGCTACTGTAAGATAGTTAGCTCCGTGCCTTTGGAACAAAAGCAATGAAAAAAGAATAAAAGTAGGTAATGACAGTTCTAACAGATCCTTCATTGCACACACCCACACCGGCCAGTGTAATTAAGCGATGGCCGGAGTGTGTTCAGGAGAACATGACGAGCGAAGCAGCTGTCTACTTGATGAACTGCATGGCCTCCATGGCTTTCCTCCATCATGCACTCCCTCCCCACCACCCACTGCTCCTTGAGAGACTGCCTGCACCTTCTCGATGTCAGGGGACTGAGAACCACAAGAGAGGAGTGATACACAGGCACCTTCCTGCAGATGGTGGGAAATAGTCAAACAATTCCCTATATAGTGGAATATAATTCCCTATTTCCTATGGACCCTGGTTAAAATAAGGGCAATAAATTGTGAATAGGGTGCAATTTGGAAAAAAGGCTAATGCATTATTTCCTGCTGTGCGCTGGCACAACTCTGAACAGCAGGTCAAGTACATGGGTGGCAGTGCTTATTTAGACTCGGTGAGTTAATGAAAACCTTGTCATGGGTTTTGCAGACTGGTTTCAGGACTGGTCTGAAACACACTAGCTTACCCTCAAACAGACTCACTCTTTCCTGTCCTCCCTGTCTGGAAGTACTAGCCAGCTAGCTAAGCCCCCTGAGGTTTCAGTGGGAAGTGCATGTGAAGTGAAACATAGATGGTATTGCTACTGCTACACTCATGGGCTCACTTATCACAGTCAACCAACCAACCAACCCCCAACAACAAATCCCTCTCTGGCTTTCCTTCCCTCTGCTTCCCTGTGTGCCCCCTCTGGCTCTGCCTCTGTTCTGCTGGGAGGCATTCAACGCTGTGGAAGTCTAAGACAAATTAACAATACACTCTGTCTGTGCATAGATGTGTTTAGTTCAAGACCGGGTGAAATTGACTTAACAGATTAGTACACCAGCCCAGGACAGTTATACTGAGGTTATATTAAATGTATAACAAGTGTCGTGACCCACCAGATTAAGGTGTCACACATAAAGGATTTTACAAGGTTTCCTTCTGAATAGAGGTGGCTTTTTCCATGTATTCAGACGTGGCTAAAACAGCGTTTTTTCTTTGCCCTTTCCCGACCATAATGAGGATAACGCGTTACTATGGTAACCCAAGCACTCAGGTACAATTCATCATTGTGGTCCCTCTGCAAATAGAAGCCCAGTCTGTTCCTAAACTACTGAAGGTTCTTGCTAGAGAAACACTGAGTAAAAACTCATAAAATCTGTTTTAGGTAGCTATCTCTTTTTACATTCAGTAACACCAACAAATTTACTTAAAATCAAAAACATTACTGCATATACCTTGATACTCTCTCTGTGCTCGAGCTCCAATGTTTTTATAGAGAGGAAAAGGGTTAGGATTTTCCACTTCATAGCTTCATATCTGACTCTCCTCCTTTCTTCATGCAATTATAATTAGGGAATGGGTAATGCCTTCAAACGTTAATCTCCTACATATAATCAGTGACACTCAGGGGATACAATGACGTATAAAACAAACACCCAAAATACCAGCAGCCCTGTGAAACCGGATCCCGCCCAGATTCCCCTTTCGCAATAATTACCTGAGGTTTAGCAGTGGCGGCTGGCATGGCAATCAATGCACTGCCTCTGATGGTGACGCGTGGAAATGGAATTGGATGAATAATGGATAGCGTTTGATATTGTGGCACGAGGACAGAGGCATTTTTTTTCCTGTGCTGCAGTCTCCCTCCTCTCCTTTCTGCTGTGCAAGCAGAGTCATAGTGGTAGAATATATATGTATAATTTGACTTTAGCGACGAGCCCAGAGGAAAGAGGTCTATTATCCAAGGCTGGCAGTAGGGAATGTTCCTTTTGTTGGTGAAAAAGAAGTGGGCATGAAGAAAATGGCATGCATGATGGAGAGATCCTATGAGCTCTGTTCACTTGTCAGAAACAAGACCTAACCTTTGAGTTATCTCTGCATGTCCACGACTTCCATCCGCACCATCCCCTGACAGAGAGAGCGAGGGAGCGGAGGAACAGAAGGAATGAGATTTGTAAAAGGATCAAAGAGTTCAGGACCATCTCAACTGTTCACACGGCCCCTGTCAAAGTTTTCCCTTCACTGCTGAAGAAGCCACACTCGTATTATGAGGTCCCAGACTGAGTGACAGGGATGTGCCACAGACTTCTATAATCTGAAAATGTGCTCCATCCTGACAAGCAAATAGTCCTTTGTAGCAAAGTGTTTGTAACGCTAAAATAGTGGGTTCAATACCAAGGATCACATGTGTTGTGTACTTTGCTGTCATTTAGCTAGATGTGCATGCTATGGCATTGAATAATAGTCTAACTTTTCTGCTCCTGGATTAAAGTTCTTGTGTGAATTACATTCTGCATCTTTCTTTCACTCCAATTTACAAACATATTGTGTGATCTTTTTCCTGGCTCATTTCTTACTGTCAGTTTTAAAGGTTAATTATTTAATGGTATGGTAATGCAATGTTAAACTTACAAACAACTTGATTTCTGTTGTTTTCAAATAGCCATGGTTGTGTTTTGAATTATATACAGTGAGCAAATGTTGGAGCAGATGGTGTTAGCAAACTAGCCTAACTGTGTATTTTGCCTAGTGGCGCGCACTGTTGACTTTTGGCCACAAGAGAGAAAAATGTAGTGTTTTCTTACAGTAACGCTATACTATAATTAGCAAAGTAAAATACATAGTATATTCAATTACAGTTCACTAGATGGAAATGTCTCTAAGTGAAAATAATGTGAGCAGGATGTCATGGGATTGTGCTTCAGCTGTATGAATGGGCTAGTTTGATTTGCTTGGCCCCATGAAAGATAGTCAAGTATGAATATATAAAAAGTCCTTCTCTAGTAGAAATCCCATAGGTCACAAATTGTGCAATGGCCTAAGTCACTTTTCCCTGCAGTATAGCTTTATTATTGCTTTCAGGAGTTTGAATCTACAGAATACTGGCAGTGCCTGAGATAGTTTTGGACTGCGGAGAGGATTGGCATAGCGCCGTCCGGTGTGAGAATGCTGGCTAGGGTTGCCTTATCACTCTGGTTAGTCAATTCTGTATCTGCAAGTTCAGTTTTGATCATTGGCCAGGGAATGAGCTCTCATATAGGTTTAAGCAGAAACATTCTACATGATCAAGCAGTGTGAAAAAAGCAGAACAGCTTGGTGGGATGTGTTTATAAGAGTGTTCTGATGGACTTTCCTGAGCCCTTTGGGAATTTCTGCAACGATGCACGGCCATAATCGCAAATTGTGAAATTGGCAGGTGAGTGAAAGCAAACAATAATAATAATATCCCCAATTACCCTTGTTGGCAATTTCATGGCAACATAGCACAAATTATGTGTGACACATCGTTGGGTTTAACAGTCGTGTTACGCAGAAATGTGCATATGCCTATACATCAAAACCACTTCTTTAATTTTAAGTTTTGTTGACATGTTAAAATCTGTCATTTTGCCATTATTCACATTATTGTAGTTCTGACATTTTCAGATATATTTACTCATACGTGTTTTTTTATCTCCCCCGGGAGATACTGTGGGAGGTGCTGCGGGAGTATGGGGTGAGGGGGTCCCTTCTTAGGGCCATCCAATCTCTGTATGACCAAAGCGAGAGCTGTGTCCGGGTTCTCGGCAGTAAGTCGGACTCGTTTCATGTGAGGGTTGGTCTCCGCCAGGGCTGCGCTTTGTCACCAATCCTGTTTGTAGTATTTATGGACAG
>JACXGM010026451.1:0-14872 GCA_016801145.1 Umbra pygmaea
CCCCCCCCCCCCCCCCCATTTTTCGGCACTGAAAAACATTGGACAGTTCAACATAATGTTGAATAAAGTAATAATTATTCATATTTGTTTGCATATCCTTTGCATGCAATGAATGCTTGAATTGCGCCATAATCTTTTGGCCATAAAAACCCCTTAGCAGTATGAATCGGGTCATTGTCTTGTTGCATAATGAAGTGCCATCCAATGATTTTGGAGGAATTTGGTTTAATCTGAGCAGATATAATATGTAGTTTTTTTCTCAATTTCTCTACCCTCCCAATTCCCATTGATCCTGTTCTGTCAGCAGCACTGCAACTCCTTGGACAGATGAGGAATGCATACATGGTTCATCTAACCACATTTTTGCAGAGTCGCCAATTCTATTCACACTGGTCATCCCACACGGAAGCCTTTAGTCAGATCATGTACGGGATGATTACACTCACTAACTCTTCTTCCGTGAATAAACTTAATTAAACAGGTGACCGATTTGCACAAAAGAAGTAGCTGGAGAGTGACGTAGCAAGGTAGATGATTCGACTTGTATATCCCAAATCCCAGGCAGCTTTATGCCAATTTGCGTTGCCTCATTCTGGAAAATGTTGGAGAAACCATTGTCAGGCTAGTCAGTAGTGTACCCTCTGTAATACTGCTGGTGTTGTCTTCTACGTATGGTAGACTTTGACACATCTACACCTGCATCAGGGAGAGTGTTTTTGATCTGTAGGTCTGTTGTCATGGGGTTTTCTTCATCATAGAGATGATTTTCCAGTCATCCACTACAGTGGACTTCCTCTGTCTTTTGGCACAATCCTTGACTAGCCGGGTAAATCTCCAGATCTGAATCCAACTAAACATGCATTTGACATGCTGAAGAGGGGACTGAAGGCAATAAGTCCCTGAAACAGGAACTGAAGATGGCTGGAGTACAGGCCTGGCAGAATATCACCAGGGAAGACTCCCAGCGCATGGTGAAGTTGATGCATCGCAGACCTCCAGCTGTCATTGCATGTAAAAGATGTGAAACCAATTATTAACAATTATATTTTTATTCTACATTATGTTGAACTGTCCAATGTTTTTTGGTGCCTGAAATAGGGGGGACCATGTACAAAAGGTTCTATGATTTCTAAACAGTTTATCTGATATGTATGAATATATCCTTAAATTAAGCCTGACAGTCTGCACTTCATCCTAATGGTCATTGTATCCTTTCAAACTCAATGTACTAGAGTACAGAACCACAATAACCAAAAAATGGTCACTGTCCAATTAATTATGGGGCTCACTGTATATAAAACACACAATATAATGCCAAATTATTTATCCTATGATCTATGTGTGTCTTGGCCTATTCATCTGACAAGCCCCCCCATACCTCCACAGCGATGTTGAGGCACTTCCTGTCTTGTTTGACCCCACACCTGAGGCTGCTCATCCTCCTGATGATACCAAACAGGGTTCAAGCGTCATCAGGCTGTCCCCTGTCCTGCTTCTGTCATGGAAGTCAGGTGGACTGCAGTGGCCGTGTCCTTTCCACCTCCTCCTTACCCTCCAGCTTCCCTCCTGGCACCACCGATCTCCGACTCCATGACAACCGGCTGACCACGCTGCCCAATGGTTTGTTGGACTCCCTCTCCTCCCTCCACTCGGTATCTCTCCACGGCAACCCCTGGGCGTGTGACTGTGGCGTGCTCTATCTGCGGGCCTGGCTGCTCAGACAGCCAGCCGACTTCATCGGCCACAGAAACATCACCTGCAGTTTCCCTCCCAGCCTGCAGGGGAGGCTGGTGGCCTATCTGGCTGAGGAGGAGGTGCTGGAGTCCTGTCACTACTGGTACTGTGACCTGGCGCTGGCTTCCCAGGTGTGTCTGTTTGTGTTTGTGGCGGTGCAGGCGGGCCTGCTGGTTGCTGTGGTCGTGTTCTTGAGGCGGTTTGAGAGGCTTTCACGTGAGGCTCAGAGGACCACAGAGGAGAGTTTTGCTGGAGGGGAGGGAAATATGTATGAGGAATATGAGCCTCTGAAGGACAGCTGCCTTTGACCGGGGGAGTGAGGGGCCAGGTAGGCAAGTAGCCTGCTGGAAAGTAAGTGAAGGAGCCCATTCAGCTGTGTACTAGGATGATGAAGATGAAGAGTAAAGGATTTAAATTCACTGAAGATGAGCGATTACACAGAGACTAACAAGTTAATAAATGAGAGAAAGTTTTCCTGCATATTTTTTGTTAGATTTTATCACTGAATAATGCTGTTAAAGCGTTACATTGTTTTCTGCATAAAGAATACAACTATAATGTGTATTGAATACCTGTTTTAAAGCAGCTATTTGTAAACAAAGTACCAAAAAAAATGCACTGTACAAAAAATGTATTTATTCACATTTCATTTAATGGTTTGAAGGAAAAATATATTTAAAGGAAAACCAGCCTAGTATTTGTTATAAATTATTGTATTTACATATGGGGCAAAGTATTGGGAGGCAATTGTAACACACTCAATTACTCCAATCAGGAACAAGCTAGTGATGATACTTCTGCAGTTGCTCAGTAGGATTCTCTCTATGCCTGTGGAAAATGATCAGGACCATTACACCTTGGCAGACGTTTAAATAAACGAAGTATGAAAGTAAATTTTTGGATGTACAGTATTTTTCTTCTTTAGTCTTTAGATGACTGTGAATTTAAACTTACATCCATTTTATCTCTAGGTTATAGGTTAAAAATGAACATGATCAACCTATGCTAACATACAGTAGGTGTTGCTAGCTAGCATACAAGATTTTTTTCATGGTTGCAAGATCGGGGGCCATTGTAACACTGTGTAACAATTGCACGTTAGCCACATGGCCCAATGTAAGCACATTGTTTGTCTGTGCTGACAGACTTTTTTGTTAGAAAATTAACATAAATTACATTTAAGTAGCCTAACATCTAATAGTATTTGAACCATATACAAAATAAAATGATAAGTAACATTATTAGAGTGTAATGTGATTTACCGTCAGGTGTGCTTAAATTTGCGATACAGTGGGATAATTTGAGGGGCAATTGTACCACTCTGACTTCTTGCATTAAATGTTATATTATAGTCTTGTTCTTAGTAGAGGAAATATATCAATTGTATAATTAACTAGATATGGTACAATTTCTGGGGAAATTGTAAAGTGTTCTTGCAGCCACCCATAGTCAAGTTTGAACATTCTAGCCCAATGACTGCTCAAAAACAGGCCAAAATATTTACGTCGCCACTGAGTTAATAATTCGAATACTTTTTTCCACAATGTACATTTAAATGTGATTTTTTTAACCCTATTCTCTTAATTTCAAAATTTTTATTTGTTCATTTCATAACATGGTTATAGCTTGCCTTTAATTATCTCCATGTACAGTAACAGATACAAATGGAAATACAATGATCAGGGATGAGTTTGAGGATCAGCAAGAATGAGACTTTACAGATGTATCGCAACTTGACAATAACTAAATGTTTGACAATAACTCAAATTGCTGTTCATCTATATCCACAGCACTTTTCTCCTGGTGTTTACTGCAACACTACTTTTTTAATCTTTACTAATTATTTTATTATTTGTATTATTTGTTAGTGTTTTTAATAAAAAGTTAACTTTTTTCCTATCACATATGCTTGCTGTTTCTTTACACACAATACAATTGCATTTGGTTACAACTCACTAGCTTTATAATGAATTAACAATGATTATTGCAATGAATTAAAAAGAGCTATATTTCAGCTAGCGCCGGCTCTGACCTACAGTAAGTTTTACTGTCATCTGCTGGGATGCTCCTAATCCATTCCATTAAACCCTTTTCTTTTTCCCAGTCTTTGCAATATTTTCTTCCATATTTTGTCAATTTCCCTGAAATTCTGAAAATAAAATGGTATCTAGTAAACACAATTTTTCTTCCTAAACATGTTTTTTTTTCCTCACATTTTTTATAGCGTACTGTGATGCAGTCTGAATGTTAGTGTTCTGGTCTGAAGAGCAAACAACATTAACAAATGGTGCAAAATAAAGCTTGCCAATTAATAAAGCGCTCTCTTATACTTCGTTCGTTTTGTAGGCACTAAACCAATCACATCAATTGTCATGACGTTTTTTCTGTTCCGCTCGTCCTGAAAATGCACGTAGCACTCTGCTCTCTCTCTCTCTCTCTCTAAAGGATTTACTTTGACTTCACCACCCTTCAGAGGGTGGTGAAGTCAGCGGAGCGCATCATTGGCTGCTGCCTCCCCTCCGTGCAAGGCATCTACCATAAGCGATGCCTTAGGAAACAAAGAACATTCTCAAAGACCACAGCCACCCAGGCCGTGAACCTTTCTCACTACTGCTGTCTGGTAGACGTTACCGGAGCATCAAGGCATGGACCACCAGACTTAAAAACAGTTTCTTCCCCCAGGCCATTTGGCTGCTCAACATGGAACACAGACCCTGATCGCAAATCGTCTGTTGAGCACTAACACTCTCTGGTCACTTTATGCTCTCTACATCTGATGTAGCAGAATTCAAATGCACCTTTAAAAGCAATTTTCCATTCCAACTCTATAATATTTACTACTTCTACTGTTGTAGATTTTCCAGATCACTGCTCAGTACATAGCGTTTTATTATTATTATTACTATTGTCATTATTATTTAAAAAATTATTTATATTGTTGTAATTCTTTTTTTAAGCCCACTGCATAGATGTGCCGTGCCAAGTCAAAAGAATTTCTCTGCATAGGATGATGTATGTTATTCGATGCATATGATAAATAAACAACTTTGACTTTGACTTTACTACTCTCTTTCTCTCTTTTCATACAGACCATACGCAGTAGTTCCTCCCATACCTGGCACAGGCTGCAACTTACAGCCTAGGTCACATTTATTTATTTAAAGGAAAATGCTGCAGCTGTGGTTGTTTAAAAATGGCCCCAAAAAAATGCAAATATATTTTCTACCGCCAAATTGATATTTAAAATAGCCCAATTTGGCTAGAAAACCGCGGACATGGCAACACTGCCTGTAGTGGCCATTCTTGGCACATTCATTCCTTTGGGAAAATTTTGCAGGTGGAGAATTGACCAAAGGTTCAGCCATTTTTTCCGCCATCTTTCAAAGTATGTCTTATGCCTTATCACCATATAGGAAGGCATATATGACACACCTGTATGCCGAAGGACAGGTCGATCGGACTCACTGTTGATTTTAAGCATATTTTCAAATGTTTTAGCAAATTTTGACTGTAGAGAAAAATCTATCATGGCAGACTTTATGGGTTCATTGAGGCTTTTTTGTTCATCATGAGAAATAAGGTAGGTAAAAAAAATTCAGGTCTCTAGGTCAAATGGCATCATGTTAAAATTCGCAAATATGAATCATGTACTGTAGCGCCTCCTATGGAGCAACCAGCGCAAGGTTTTGTTTGGTAGGTTAGTGGCTATAGTTTAGGGACTTTTTTTGTTATTCAGCAGTTTCCATTCCAGCCATTCATTGCCCATTAATTTCTATGTCAAGCTTTAGCTATAAGTTGAATAATATATATATATATATATATATATATATATATATATATGTATATATATATATATATATGAGATAATATTAAGGAATACTTAATTATTGCACATATATATGTTTCTTATATCAACAGGTGACTAGTGTATTTCAAGTATTCAGTGAGATATGAAGAAAAAATCTAATGATGTTACAATTGCCCCTGGTCTCCCCTACACCATGTCAGCTAATTGCTACAATCCAATAGTTTGAGGGTCTCATGTGTCTAATTCCTAACCTAGCCAATAACAAAATGGCATTGAAAATACATGTTTGTGCATCTTTTATTATCTTGGTAATATGTTAGAGGCTTGCCCAATTGCCTGTAATCATCTAATAAACTAATAATGACTTCTGTGACTAAGTGATGGCTTGTGTTGTGTGAGGGTCGTCTCTGAGGCAGTCAGCACCTATACTAAGGGATTTCATGCATTCATAAGCAGTAATAAGGACAAAGCTTCAGAGGATTCAGCATTTGGTAGTATAAATAAAGGATTCAAAAGACCAAAACTTTTTCACAAAACTAGGGAGTGTAGGATTTCATAAACCAATAAACAATTAGGCTACCTTTAATAAAAATTTTCACAGATGGACAGTTTGTGAGCTATACTTACACAGTTGTCAATGCAGAGAAACTGAATTAATTTGGGTTATTCATATATGGAATTCATATTAATGTATTTTATTAATGATAATTATACAGTATTTTATAAAGCTACTAAGAGAAATAATAAAAACAAAACAATATTTTGTGTGGGCAAATTGGGGGCGGAACTTTGATACCAGCGCTGTGTATCGGTGCCGGACAAAAGATTTGACGGACCCGTGCTTCATCTTGTTTACACGTGAGATCATCATTAGCTAGCAGAATGTGAAGAACGACCTGGTTAAAGTCAAAGGGTGTTTATTACACATTAATAGATACTTTCATAATTTCTACTTATTGAAACGGTACGTTTTAGGATATGACTGTTTCATATTAGCTAGCCAATGGCTTTGCAAAAAACACTGGTTTTGCCTGCTTGTTTGTTGTCATAATTAGCGTAGAGCTTGTTAGCTACTATTAAGGCTCGTCCTAAAGCTACTACGTTTGTGTTTAAACGGATGAATTCTGACATTTAAATGTATTAGTAGTTGTACGATATATGGAACGCTTGTCTGTTAATTAGTGTGAAATGGGCCGATTGAGAAAGAGGCACAACTGGAAGGGACGTCTGCAGAATGGGACACAGGCACCCGCGGACACCACGGAGGGAAAGACTGAGGTTGTAGTGGAGCTCGAAGGTAAAACACTCAAATACCTGTTGGTTTCTTTGTCTCAAAATATGTAGTTACACGGGACTGTGGGAAGACGAAGAGGATGAAACATCTAGAGATGCATTTTCTTTAGTGATGTTTGTGATGTAAGTATTGTGATTTCTGTGATACTGTCACTCATCCTAATGTTCCCTGTCCCACAGATGGCGCAAACCTAAAGGGAGTGGACAAGAGCAATGCACTGGTCCTCCCAGGTACCAAAACCAAGAAGAAGGACATAGAGAAGGCTATTCCTAAGAAACGTCCCCTGACTAAGAAACAGAGGAAAACTCTGCAGAAAGTCCTAGATGTCAAAGAGAAGAAAGCCAAGGTAACATGATCCATCTGCCTCCTTCAAGCAAACCCATTATTTCACCCAAACAATTGCAATAGTTCTGGCCCAAAACATTAAACCATAACGCTTAATCTCTTCCAGAGAGTAGACATCCTGGCCAAACTGGCGGAGGTGCAGTTGCCAGACTCTGAATTGAAGCTGCTTTACACCACATCCAAACTGGGCACAGGAAACAAGCTGTACCATCAAAAAGAGTAAAGATATCACGTCATTGTAGCACCATTTGATTTAGCCATTTTTTTTACTTAGTGCAGGTTTATGTTTGATGTTCTGTGGTGCTGTTTGTGTCAGGACTCCTGATGAGGTGGATAAAGGCGCTTCCGTGCCCAGGATCACCAGCCTTGGTGGAGTCAACAGGAAGAGGAAACAAATAACCGAGGAAGAGGAGCAAGCACATGAGGAGAGTAGTGTCGCAGACTCATCTGATGAAGAGGGGAATGATGGAGGGATGAAGGACGCTGGTGTCTCTGAATCTAAAGAGCTAGCCTCCTCCAGTCAGAAGGTGGACGAGGTAAAAACAGAAGAGAAGGACCCGGTTATTGAGGGGTCAGGCCCGGCCTCCAGTAAACAGCCATCCAAGGCCTCCAGTACACAGCCATCCCAGCCAGCAGTCTTTGTCCCTGTGCACAGACTGCCAGAGATACAGGTGCGTTTCCTGTGTGTGTGTTTTTCCCATGAACATTCTGTCTTTGTGTTTCTCATGCTGTGTATGTATGACTTTGATCGTCTTGGTGTATGTGTGGTTCCTGCTGTGTGCAGGTGGCTCGTCTGAGGCTGCCAGTTCTGTCAGAGGAGCAGCTGATCATGGAGGCAGTGAGAGAGCACACTTTTGTGGTTCTGTGTGGAGAAACAGGAAGTGGAAAAACTACCCAGGTACCCCAGTTCCTGTACGAGGCTGGATACGCTAGGTAACACACTGCTTCTCCTTGTCCTTGTGTGTCGGTCTGGATGTGGAAGGATCCTATCACTACTAATATACTGAAGATGCCACCTCTGTCCTTAACCTTTCACTCTCTCTCTGCAGTGGGAGTGGCATCATTGGTGTGACGGAGCCAAGGAGAGTAGCAGCTGTCAGTATGTCCCACAGAGTTGCCAAAGAGATGAATCTGTCAACAAGGTACACACACACACACACACACACAGTTTAATGAAAAACCATGTGTGTTTGTTCATGTTTGCTAAGGCTCTGTGTGCATTTGCTTGTGTGTGTTGCTAGGCAAGTGTCGTACCAGATCCGTTATGAGGGGAATGTAACCAGTGACACCAAGATTAAGTTTATGACAGACGGAGTCCTGCTGAAAGAGATTCAGAAGGTAATAATTCTGTCCAGATGGTATCATCCTGTCTGTTCAGATGGTATAATTCTAGGGTTTCACAAGGCGTAGTGGGCTAAGTCAATGCATTGCAGGACAAGCTACGTCATGCTAGTCAGTGGTTCAAACCTGACTATGACTTCTGACTGTGCCTGGACCCGCAGCACGAGGCAGTGCAAATTGGAATAGCGCTGCTCGGAATTTGGGATAGACAAGTTGGAGTATTTACCTTGACACATCGCTCTCCAGCGACTCCTTGTGTAAAGATTGGGCAATTAAATAACAGAAGTCTAGTTGTGGAGTGTAATCATCCAGTAGATGATCTAAATAAAGGCTTCCTTGTTGGGGAATCAGCCGGCATGTGGTTGTAAGAACCATGTGAGCTCCCCTTACCATCCGGCATTTGTCCAGGGAGTTGCAGAGTTGCCGACAAGGCAGGGTCATTGGGAATTGGACAAGACCAATTGGGAATGGAGAAAAAATAGGAAAGAATAAAAAAACATGCTATCATTCTTTTTGTTAAGGAGGTTCAGAAGTCTGTATTTTGTATGACTTCAAACTATTCAATTTATCTCAGTAACTCCTGCTCTGTAATTTTGTGGCCCATAATGCATCCAGATACACTCACCTAAAGGATTATTAGGAGCACCATACTAATACTGTGTTTGACCCCCTTTCGCCTTCAGAACTGCCTTAATTCTAACTGCCATTGATTCAACAAGGTCCTGAAAGCATTCTTTCGAAATGTTGGCCCATATTGATAGGATAGCATCTTGCAGTTGATGGAGATTTGTGGGATGCACATCCAGGGCACGAAGCTCCCATTCCACCACATCCCTAAGATGCTCCATTGGGTTGAGATCTGGTGACTGTGGGGGCCATTTTAGTACAGTGAACTCATTGTCATGTTCAAGAAACCAATTTGAAATGATTCGAGCTTTGTGACATGGTGCATTATCCTGCTGGAAGTAGCCATCAGAGGATGGGTACATGGTGGCCATAAAGGGATGGACATGGTCAGAAACAATGCTCAAGTAGGCCGTGGCATTTAAACAATAACAAGGCATGATGGATCCATGTTCTCATTCTGTTTACGCCAAATTCTGACTCTACCATCTGAATGTCTCAACAGAAATCGAGACTCATCAGAACAGGCCACATTTTTTCCAGTCTTCAACTGTCCAATTTTGGTGTGCTCTTGCAAATTGTAGCCTCTTTTTCCTATTTGTAGTGGAGATGAGTGGTACCGGTGGGGTCTTCTGCTGTTGTAGCCCATCCGCCTCAAGGTTGTGCATGTTGTGGCTTCACAAATGCTTTGCTGCATACCTCGGTTGTAACGAGTGGTAATTTCAGTCAAAGTTGCCCTTCCATCAGCTTGAAGCAGTCGGCCCATTCTCCTCTGACCTCTAGCATCAACAAGGCATTTTCGCCCACCGGACTGCCGCATACTGGATGTTTTTCCCTTTTCCCACCATTCTTTGTAAACCCTAGAAATGGTTGTGCGTGAAAATCCCAGTAACTGAGCAGATACTCAGACCGGCCCGTATGGCACCAATAACCAAAATTGCTTAAATCACCTTTCTTTCCCATTCTGAAATTCAGTTTGGAGTTCAGGAGATTGTCTTGACCAGGACCACACCCCTAAATGCATTGAAGCAACTGCCATGTGATTGGTTGAGTAGATCATTGCATTAAGCAGAAATTGAACGGGTGTTCCTAATAATCCTTTAGTTGAGTGTATTGCTCTACCTTTGCCAGGGTTTGCCCGTAGTGCACAGTGTTTCCCCAGAAAAGGTGTTAGTTAAGGCGCTCTGGTGTCTACCGGGGGGGGACTGGTCAGTTACGGCGGCTATCGCCAATTGTCTGGGCAGCCTTGAAAACGAAGTGTTGCGGGAAACCCTGGTGCACCTCTCTGTATATGGCACCCTTTTAGACGCAGCCTGAGTGTTTGTTTACCTCTGTTGTAGGACTTCCTGCTACAGAAGTACAGTGTGGTCGTCATCGATGAGGCGCATGAGAGGAGTGTGTACACAGACATTCTGTTAGGCCTGCTGTCACGTATCGTCCCGCTCCGAAACAAGGTGAGTCCGATCAACTGCAATGTCCTTGTTATTAACTATGTAGTCTGTAAACCCCTGCAGGGTTCCCATGTGTTACTGTTTTTCCCATCATGGAAACACATGGAAATTGTCAAAATCTATCAAATGTCCTGGAAATATTTGGAAAGCCATGGAAAATTGTAAAATTAGGCTACAAAGTCATTGTTAGCTGCTGTTACTGAAAATTTTCTACAAAGTAAATTGAAAAGCAAAACACATGGCAAGGGAAAGTTTGTGTTCAAAGATATGATGCTAAAATGTAGCAGGGAGTGTGTTGTGGGTGCTGACATTACCCAGCTGGGCTGGTGGTAAAAAACCTGCAAAATTATAACATAGACTGATTCACTGCTCATGCTTTGATTGAATTGTCCAGGGTGGCTTGTCATACTACTGCTAGGTTTCGTGGTGCACCTGGTAAATACAAATATTTCCCCACGGATGAATGAGAGACTGCTACTATAAGTTAACTACATGTTAAGTTGTTTTCAATCTGTTTTTTATTTTAATTAGCTATACCAAATTAATTTACTCTCTTGCTTTTGAGCTAATGTCTGCTAACCAGTCAATGTATCTTGACAGGGTGGGGAAGTGTAAAATAGCTACAGTGGAAAGGAGGCAGATTTAGCATTTAGCTTCTAGTTATTTCCTATATGTGTTTCATGTGCATGGGGCAGCTGTTTTTTTTTTTTTAAAGATTTCCACTTTCCCTTAACTGTAGTTTAAAATGTAACTGTCAAGCATGTTAATTCCTGTCTAGCTTCAAATTTCCTTATCCTCATTGCCCTCCCTAGCAACACTGTGTACACTATCCATAGTTGTAGGTAGGTCAACTTCTGTGTCCAAAACCTTTACTGTTTAAATATTTTGTGTGGCGGCCAAAATTATTGTCTACAGGCAAAAACAGATTTGACATCGCTGGATAAAATTAACCCAACATTTTTAAGTATTGTCAAAACAGACAGGTTAAACCAAGTTCATGACAATTTTGCTATTCTTTTTTGTTATGAAAAAATAGTCTATAATTAATTTTGAAATAGGCTATATGCACAGCTCCACTACTTCCTGAACATAAGGCAGCTCCTTTGTTTCCTGTCTTACATTATTGGAGAAACTGATTAATCCACGTGTGTCACAATGGTCAAACACAGGTGGATTAATCAGTTTGTCCAATAATGTAAAACAGGAAACAAATGAGCTGCCTTAAGTTCAGGAAGTAGTGGAGCTGTGCATATAGCCTATTGCATCAGTGTTCTTGTATTTGTTGCAGATCTGTGTGTGTCTCAGTGTGTCTCAGTGTGTCTCAGTGTGTCTCAGTGTGTCTCAGTGTGTCTCAGTCAGTCACAGTGTTGCCATGTCTTTTTTGTTTGTATGTGTATTTATATATTTGCTATTGTAAATTGATAACTGCCACTAATAGTTTGTTGCGATTACCATTCTCACATAGCATATGACAATACTTCAGACCTAATAAATATGATTAGATAATGTTTTGTCTTCCCATAATACTTTGCGTGCACGCTGAAGTCGCTTGACGTCACCTGTAGGAATAAAGTGGAGCGCCGCTCTCCGCTTTATTCCTATGAGTGACGTGAAGCACCTTCAATGTGCACGCAAAGCATTCCGGGAAGGCGGCGCTGCATTTGAGAAAATGTTGTGTGTCAAAAAAGGTGGCCGATGCCCAGCTTTATGCAAATGAATCTGTTGAACGCATTGTGACAATCCAATAGAAGTAGAGCACAGAGGAGATGGGGGGAAGGCTTGCCTTGGGTCCTTTCTTGTAGATGTAGCAAAAATGGAGATACTGATTGTGGCTGTAGCCCACAGCTGTACTTGAGGACCGCCCATCAACGTACAAATTGAGGGGGGCGTCGCCACACTTGCGCATGAAGATGATAAATCAATAACCAGAAGAACAGCTTGACAATTTACCAAGCAAAGGCAATTCCATATGTATAACAAAATGTGAATTTCTTTATTTTTTTGCTGTGGTGGGAATTATTTTACCCAGTTTCTTGCAGTGGCAACAATTATGTTGCTGTGGCATAGCGCCACGGTAAAATCAGTACAAAGGAGTTGCTCCAATTGTACTACTGGCACATGCAGCGTGAGCGGAACAGCACAACCCTAGTCAGTCAAACAACCAAGAAAATATAGATGGGGGAGTAAAAACAATGGTTTTCTAAGTTGGCTAGATTTGTATTGGCTGGTGGTATAGCGATATTAGCCTGTATATCCAACATAAGTACAGCAAATGTCCTGGAGAATGATTTCCTAATAAGAGAGGGATCCCTGCCCTGGATTTGTGAGACATCTCTAGCCAACTTGCTGCTGTTTACTCTCTGGCCTGTTGTCTCACAGAAAGGCCTCCCCATGAAGCTGATCGTGATGTCGGCCACTCTGCGTTTGGAGGACTTCACCGACAACAGGAAGCTGTTCTCTGTTCCTCCACCTGTCATCAAGGTGGAGGCCCGCCAGTTCCCCGTCACAGTTCACTTCAACAAGCGGACTCCTCTGGAGAACTACACTGGAGAGGTGTTCCTCAAGACCTGTAAGATCCACCGCATGCTGCCTGCTGGAGGCATCCTGGTGTTCCTGACGGGCCAGGCTGAGGTGCACGCTGTCTGCAGGAGGCTGAGGAAGGCCTTTCCTTTCAGGAGCGGATGCAGACCTGCTGGTAAGAAACACACACACTCACTGACTGTATGAGTGTTCGCTGTCTGTACAGTGTGACTGTATGAGTGTTCGCTGTCTGTACAGTGTGACTGTATGTGTGTTCGCTGTCTGTACAGTGTGACTGTATGTGTGTTCGCTGTCTGTACAGTGTGACTGTATGAGTGTTCGCTGTCTGTACAGTGTGACTGTATGTGTGTTCGCTGCCTGTACATTGTGACTGTATGAGTGTTCGCTGCCTGTACAGTGTGACTGTATGAGTGTTCGCTGTCTGTACAGTGTGACTGTATGAGTGTTTTGTGATAGAAGAGGAGGAGCCGGCCGACACATCTGAGGAGATGAGGAAGTTTAAGAAAGCCAAGCACAAGAAGAATGTGGTATGTACGATTCTTTGTTTTGTAACTGTGCGTGTTGTAACTGTGCATGTTATAACTGCGGTAAACATTTATTTTGAAATTGATGCATGCAACACGTTCCGAAAAAGTTGTGATGGGCAATTTAGGACTAAGTCTAATGGATATCCTGAAATGGGCTCTGGAATATTTTGGTTAACCTTGTTTGTCAACACCATTGGACGCTGCATCCACAGATTCAAGTTAAGGCTTTACTACGCAGAGCAGAAGCCAAACATCAACACTGTCCAGAAGTGCCGCCAACTTCTCTGGGCTTGGTCTCATTTGAGATGGACAGTAGCACAGTGTAATCATGTTTTGTGGTTCGATGAGTCAACATTTCATATAGTTTTTCGACATAACAGGCATTGTGTTTTCCGGATTACAAGAGCATGGTTGCATAAGCAGAGAATGCGGGTGCTAACATGGCCAGCCTGCAGTCCTGACCTGTCTCTGATTTTCAATGTGTGGTGCCTCATTAAGCACAAAATACAGCAACAAAGTAAAATTGCGCAGCTGAAGACATGAAAAATGTATGAATGGGGGAATATTCTGCTTGTTACACTAAACCAACTGATGTCTTCAGTGCCCAAACACTTAATAAGTGTTATTAAAAGAAAATGTGATGTTACACCGTGGTAAACAGTCGACTGTCCCAACTTTTATGGAGTGTGTTGCAGTCATCAGATTTGAAATGAGTGTATATTTTCAATTTGTGAAGTAAAACATCAGTTGTTTTAATTATGTGTTTTCATTATAGTACAGGGAATTGAGTTTTCAAACAAAAGTTTTTGTTTGTTTTTTTGCATTTTGCACACTGTCCCAAGTTTATCAGAATTGGGGTTGTAACCGTAAAGGTTTATTTTTTTCATGTGTGTGTTTTTAGTCTCTGCCTCGTATTGACCTGTGTGTGTTTAGTCTCTGCCTCGTATTGACCTGTGTGTTTTTAGTCTCTGCCTCGTATTGACTAGGGCTGCACGATTATGCGTATCGCGATTAGCTATTCACTCCAAAGCCCGTTCGCATGGCAACAGTATAATGCCCGCAACACAAACTTGGATAATTAATTTCAACCTAATAGCGCTAGTTTTAATTAATTGCAATAAACATTGTGAATTCATTGTAAACCTAGTGAATTGTAACCAAATGCAATTGTATTGTGTGTGAAGAAATAATAAGAGTATGTGATAGC
>JACXGM010026452.1:0-14867 GCA_016801145.1 Umbra pygmaea
TTTTTAAAACCCAGCTAAATTCCAACTCCAAAAATGGTTGTTTTATGCAGGATGATGTCCTATGTTATTGAAAAATGTGTTATTTTGTCATTTTGACTTCCTACTTCCTGTCTGTGATATTTTTAGTCAAAAAGAAAGACCATCGTCGGCTTTGAGGCGCGATATCTCCGGCTGTGAGTAACACACAGAGATGTGCCACTTTAGCTTTAGTTGCTAGCATGTACGGTTCGTGAGATAATCGCGTTTGACGCTCTAGAGCGTCAATCGACTTTGCAGGGTTAAATAAAGGTTAAATAAAAAAATAAAAAAATGTGTCAATGTGCTGCAGGTGTCAGTATTCTGGTGATTGCGATCTGTGAAATGTGCTGTGTTCATGTGTGCTGGGGAGTGGAGTGTCCGTGTCCTCTGACTGTGAACTATGGTGTGTGCTATGTTTGTGTGCTGTGGGAAGAGACGCGATACCATCCCCAGGATGAAAGACATCTTGACCCAATTTGGGAACCCTTACAATATGTACATGTATTTTTTCCATGATTTTTCCATGTGGGACCATCCACTGACAGTATACAGAATGGACCGAGCCACGCCATTCATTTCTACGGAGACCAAGTGAAGCCAATTAGAAGCACTTTTCCGGTGGTAGCCGAGCATACTGTGCAGCCTGAAGCTGAGCGTGACGATGTAGATGTGACATGAGCAACGTCTCTGAAAGTTGTAATTCTTCTCGTAGCCGTGCAAAGACAAATCTGAATCATTCCGAATCTTGCCTCTTGCAGAGGATGCAAGAGTAGGAAGTTTTTCCAAACCATCAAAACGTTGCTGAAATATTTTGTTCTAATGCTTTTCATGGACTGTATGGGCTTCTCCCTTGACTGTATCCCTCCACGTCCCCCGATTGCCTACGGGTTTCTCTTGGACTATACGGTAATTTCTCTACTGTGCGAGAGAAAGTTGCGTAGTTATGACAAAATAGTTAACAAATTTTTACAAAAACGGCTGCTACGGGGCCATAACGTGAGATACAAGGTAATGGAGCTTTTTATACATTGTCCTTTTTCTTTAGAAATAAACAAGTTTTTAAACACTTCAGATATAAATTCACTTTTCTTACTTGAATTGACACATTTCCTTGAGGATTCTAAATAAATAAAAAACGTGTATGCACTTATGCCATCATTACATACAAGTAGTAATGGTATAATGATTTTAATCCTTTTATTTCTAACTTTCCAATTTCAACAGGAATTGCAGCAATCACAGGTCCGTATTTGATAACTGTTGTGAATTTTAGGTGTTGCTTTTGTGTGTAACAAAACACTACATTGTGTAGGGAAAGAATATCTTATATGAATCACTTTTTGCATATTTAAAATGTGAAGGATTAGGTTTTATTGCTTTATAAGCATGTTTCTGAAAGACGAAGTTGCCTTCTAACCAGTAACATTCTACACCCCTATTCGCTGCCTCAAAATCGTCACCTTCCCTTTTTCCGGGAAATAAGTCAGACCGATTCACAAAGCCCAACCATGGAAACACAAAATTGTATATACCTTGCACTAATAGGTAACATCCCGTTAGCTAAGCAGAGACATTTGCTTTAGCTCTGGATGTTTTTGGACTGGCCCTAAGTATTTTGAGGCTGACTTGCACAGCTACCGTATTGTCAATGAAATATGCACAGCAGAAACCACCGCTTCGTTTTTTAATTGAGAGCTTCATAGATTAAAGGTACAATATGTAGTTTTTGGCCGCTAGGTGTCTCTCAATAAAAAACTATTATGCCAGCAATGCAAAACAATAGTACAAAATACTCTGGCGATGCCACTGTAACCAAATGCAATTGTATTGTGTGTAAAGAAACAAGAAGAGCATGTGATAGCAAAAAATATAATATAACATGTTTTTCATAACTTTTTATTAAAAACAGAAACAAACATGTTGGACACAATTTGATAGAATATATTGTCAGTGTCTCGTAAAAACATGATTACATTTCAAAAACATTCACTAGAGTCTGTTTTATCCAATAATAGACTAATGTTAGCAACACATGATATGAACACACGAACTATCTATGCAATAAATTAACAATGATTATTGTAATGACTTACCAGCACTATTATTTTAAAACTGAAAATCAGAGTTCGTATTGGGCAAAATATACTGTAGTGTTGCCAGGCAAACGGTTCTTGCCTATAGCTAGCGCCGGCGGTGTGTATTATTAAATATATTTTAGCTTAATTCCACATGGTGAGCATCCAGTTTGGAAAATTTACGCAAATAAGGAAGTGTCGTAAAAACCTGCATTCAATCTGAATTCCAGCTGGGGGCGATACGTCTGGTTGCAAAAGAGCTTGGTTTCTGTAATATAGTCTATGAGAGACACGTCTCACTTGATTTATTACCTCAGTAAACTTTTCATGAGTATGTATATGGTCTCAATCGCTAGATTTAAGCCTTCTGCAATTTATCATGATGTTCATTTTTTTATTATGGTCTTGTTTATTTTAAAATCGGTGATAAAGAAAAGGGGCGTTTAGGGCGTGGTTATGTGGTTTGGTTGTATGACAAGACACTCAAAGGAGTTGGCAGTTCAGTTTTTCCGGTAAGTAACATTGCATTTTGTTATACATTTTGTTTTAATAATGTTTTTCGTTAGCATCTGAATTAATATCAGTTAGTTAGCTAGATTACTCCTCCCTCTCGTCTAAAATTGTCTTATCCGCAACCAAGATGTCTGCGCTCGTAACTGCAAATTCGATGACGCAAATCAGATCTTAACAAACCAATGGTTCTATCCAGTAATATACAATCTATGCTTAATTCACGTTATGTCAAGTTACGGTTGTTCACTTTATGTATTGCCATTTAGTGGTTCCCCGGAAGATACAGGATTCAAAGTTTATATGACGCAATTGACAGGTGACAAAAACGAATGACATTACAAATTTCTCTGTGTTTGAATGTTGGTGGAAACATTTGGGATAATGTAAGTACACAACTAAAAAATATATATAACATAGGTATAGTGATTTTAGATTTTTTGAATGCAGAAAAGTTACACATTATGGGCCCTATTTTAACAATCTAAGCGCATGGCGTGTCCAAATCCACTTTTGCTAGTTAGAATAAAAGGGTCCATGTGCCGGGCGCATGGTCTTAAAAGGTTGTACTAAGTGTCTTAATTAATTAATGGGTGTGTTTTGGGCGTAACATGCAATAAACAAATCAGAGATTCAATCTCCCATTCTCTTTAAGAGCCAGGCGCGTTTGTATCTTTCTCGCATTGCTAATGGCGGTTTTGCACCATAATATGTTTGTGTGCTGTTGCGCTTCCCTGTGTTTGTGCAACAAGCATAGTGTGCACGCACTGTGCCTATGCCACAGGTGCATTTGACAAATTTGCTGTTAAAATAACTATGACGTGCTGCGCCATTGACTTTAGACCAATTTTTTGTTGGTCAATGGCGCAATCACTTTCCGATACCTCAAGATAGCAATACACCTAGAATTATCCTGAACACACCTCCCTGTTAGACCAGCACTCCCATGGGCGCAAATATGGATGCAGGTGCATTTGCTATTTAAACAACGCAGGCACCTAACGTGAAATAAACTAGCAAAGACACTTGCGTTCAGACTTTGTGCTGCATTTCACCGGGTGCAAGATAGGGCCCAGAATGTTTAAATTTGCACAGGATTAGGGCTGCAACTTACGATTATTTGGATAATCGATTCATCTGTCCATTATTTCTTCGATTAATCGATTAATCGGATAAACAGACTAACAAATAGTTCCATAACTCTAATTAAAAAATAAATGTTATTCCAAATTGACAATTTTAACACATAACAGACCAAAATCTATGCTATAAAACATGTGCAAAAGAAATGCAAATTTCTTTAGTAAGGTGCAAAATATCATATTTTTCCGTTAGCTAAATATTCCACATTTGTTATGTGTAAACACCTTGGTTTTGGCGTGTGCTGTTTATTTCGTGTTAATAAAACAGTGGTTGTTACAGGTTTAGTCTATACGTAGGTTTTACCCAATATCATCGATTGTGTTGATTGAATGTTGCACTTGGCGCTGTTAGAAAATGGATTTGAATTTTTACGGTGATATCATATTTTTTACCTTGCTTAGATTGACCGGAGATATTAAAATAATTATCTACAAAACAATTATAGAAACATCTTTTATAGAACATAGTTCTAAATAACCTTATACAGGGTTGCCAACTTTGGGAGTTTGGCTGGCGTGAGAAAAAAATTTTCAGTTATGTATTTTACCTGTTTAAGTTTATTTAAGAGTGTTTGGCTGCAGCCTGGAGCCTCCCGTGTCATGCCCTCTCGTCTCATGCCCTCCCGCCTGGTGCGGTGCCCAAGCTTCTACTTTTCAAAGTAAAAGCTCACGTCTGGTCTGCTATGTCTTCTTCCTACTTTGGTGTTTTTTAACTAAACAGTAACTGCAATCACACAAATGAATAAAATACTTAAAAAAATATCTGTCTGTAAGATAAATGCAGACGATCATGCTAATGAATAAAATACTTTAAAAAGTCAAAAATTAAAAAAAAGATTCACATGGGCTTAACTGCATAATTTTAGAGTGGTTTAGGTTAGGGTAAGGGTTTGGGTAAGGCTTATGGTTAATATATGGTTAAACTATATTTATGGCAATACTTGTAAAATCATATTTTACATGGGCTTAACAGCAAGGTTTTAGAGTGGTTAAGGCTGGAGTAAGGGTTTGGGTAAGGCTTATGGTTAATATATGGTTAAAATATATTCACGGCTTAAATTGTTCATTTAACAATTTGAACAATTTTCAATTGATTCTAAAAAACAATCTCACGAATTTACATGTGATTAATATGATTTCGTATTTATGACTGTCTGAACTTCACGTTTGACACGCCTAGGCATGAGACGGGAGGGCATGAGATGGGAGGGCATGAGATGGGAGGGCATGACACAGGAGGCTCCAGGCTGCAGCCATACCCAACTCGTTTATTTTGACATGTACTGTTTTTAGAAACAGACTTTGGAGTTTCTACTGGGCGCAACAGTAGTTGAGAAAACGATAAAAGTAAATCCCATAGTGAAACGTTTAACAAATTAGCATCCCCGAAGCATACAAGGTAGAACACGTTGTAATACTGTAATAGTAAGTTCTGGTTTGTGTTTTAAATTAGTTTTAAACTATAACTCTTTCTGTTTGTTTACTTGAGCACTGCTGGGTAGTGTTAATGAGCTTGCTAGATTAACGTTAGCTCTACCGCGTCTGCTCTACCACAAACATTAATTAGCCAGCTAGTTAAATACACTTGTCGTACATTTTTTAAGTGGATTTGATTCAATATTAGACCTTTTAAGCTGGATCGCCACCAAACACCGGCTATTTGATAAGAACTACCTGCTGTGGGAGGAACTTTTCCTCATTTCAAAATGCAACGCATGCTATTATTATGTAGTATCTTACCACGCTATTGAGTCCACTTCGCTTATCGCTCCAACCTTCTTTTAAGTGCCCCCTCATTACAGTGGTACTCCGGTGCCATGCCATTTATGTTTTACAAAGTTTGCATGTAAAAAATGTTTGTATAATTTAAGTGAAGTTCCGCCATAATATTGAAGATTTCGGTCAGACAGTTTAAAATTAGTTTTCTTTCTTTTAGTGACGTAGTAGCTCCACAACACAGCGAGCAACAACCAAGACCCAACGAATCGATAATGAATTTTATCGCCAACAATTTTAATAATCGATTTTTATCGATTTCATCGATTCGTTGTTGCAGCCCTACACAGGAAAGTTATGAAACTCATCAGTAGTAATGAGAATTATGTCTGTACAGGCAAAAAAATGTTTTAGCTTGGTTTTCCAACAATATTTCCTTGTTTGACTTCTAAGACGTTAATCACCAAGGTTTGTTTCAAGTTCATTAGCGTACTCACTACGCTGATACTGGCGAATCAAGACAACACAGATCTGGAAATAGTGTTGCAGCCACGGTTGCCAGGTTCTAGGAAATTTCAAGACTCAAAACCATGGAAAAAGCCTATAAACTAGTTTAATATCTTTTAGCAAAACAGAGTTTACATATTTTCCCAATAATTGTTTCTATAATTAAATGCATAGTTAACTGCCTTCCATTATCCTTACTCTCTTAATTTCTTTAGAGACAATTGTTTTTTTTCATATTGAAATAATGCTCCCGCAGGAAGTTCACTGACATGGCAACACTGGTTTCAGCTCGTAGAAAGATTCCGCAATTTTGCCTTACATGACAGCTTTATATCTGTACGCAACGTATTAGTGAAGAAGAATAGGTAACTTGATGGACTCATATCCCTTTTATTAGAATGTTTACCGTATCCATGGCAAACAATGATGGAATTAGACATATTATGCCTGATAGCAGAGAATGTCTAATAAGTGTCTCGGAAAACTTCAGGCTTCTGAACTGGTTGCAATTCCACTCTGGTTCCATATGAGGGTACTCACGGGCAAGTGCAGAGTGAATGGAGATCTATGGAGCTATACCCCTCAAAATCCACTTTTCTCAGGACATAATGTTTTGTCTAGTAATTTGAATGTTGCATTTGAAAGGGGAGGCAAAGAAAATACACACTGCTGAGTGTAAGCACATCGTATGGCCAGAGATACTGCTTTACGACAAGCTCTGAGTCACTTTTTTCTCTCGAGGCATCGACAACACAGCTGACAGGTTAGGCTCTCCCTGTAAATACATGTGCTAGAAAGAGTTTTGTTTTGCTAATGTTTTAAAGACCACGCCAAAATATTCACATTAGACATTTTCTGCTGGTTCCGCATCGGATGCCATCAAGCGGGATCTCTGGTCGTAATCAGTCCTTCACTGACCAATCAGCATTCATTAGCAGAATGCTAGCATGTTATGGGCAACAATGACTCAACCTGTAAGAAATCAAAAGGACATAAGTACTTGTTCATTCAACTTTCGACCTATAATCCATGTTGAATTTGCAAAAATTACAATCAAGATTTCTCAACGACAATCAGTCAAAAGAGACAAATTTAGCCGTCTAGCTCCATAGACTCCCATTCAATTTGCACTCGCCCGGGATCACCCTCAGTGGAACTCTGGTAGAACTGCAACCAAATTTGGTACAATTGGGTTTAATAGGGAGTGGACAGGCTCTCTGTAGACGGGCTCTGCTGATAGCCAGCGGGTCAGGCCAAAATCGGTCCTGGAACAAATCTCACAAATTCTGAGAAGTTCCGGACCCTGTTCCGACAGGATCCCCCTCAAATTACTATAAGCACTGCCGTGTCCATTAATTATGACCACATTTTTACCCATCTTCTAATGGCTATATCCAGCAGGATAACACACCATGTCACGAAGCTCACATTATGTCATTGTGGTTTCTTGAACACTGTACTCAAATGGCCTCCACAGTCCCTAGATCTCAATCCAATCGAGGACCTTTGGGATGTGGTGGAATGGTAAATTCGCATCATGGATGTGCAGCCGACATATCTGTGTCAAATGTCAATATGCACCATAATCTCGAAAGAATGTTTCCAGCACCTTGTTGAATTTCTGCTACAAAGTATTAAAGCAGTTCTGATGGCAAAATGTGCTCCAACCTGGTGAGTGTATATGCTGTATATAACCGGTTCTAGATCCCTGTCACATTAACCAATGAAATGGACAGAAATGACAGAATGACAGGGGGGTCTGTAGACGTGGTCCTGCTCTGCCCAACCTGTAGGACACACCTGGAGGAAGATTCTCTCACTGTAACCTATCAGAAAGACAGAAGCTCTACCTGATTTAAAAAGACAAATATGCAGGCATTATCTTGTTCATTATTTTATTATTCTCTAAATGTTTTTAGCTAAAAAAGATTATTTATTACCAGTAGCCAATAATTCATAAATTCTTTAAAAAAATGTATAACATTTTTCATATATAACGTTTACGTATTCCGTATACCAAGCAAGCCATTAAACCCTTTTTGATATTATAGGAAAATAAATTCTAAGAGCACGATAGTGGTAAAGTGGATAAGTGTGCAGCTAATATGTGAGAGAATGTGTGCCAGCTCTAATATGAGTCAATCAGTTCACCCATGTCCCATTTCTCATGCCCAAGTGCATAAATAACACCCTATTGCTTACGTAGTACACTACTTTTAACCCGGTCTCATTGTTTTTTATGGATGAATAGGGAGCCTTTTGGGAAACACCCACACTGTACATAACGGCTTAATGATGTGTTAACGGCAGGAGAGGCTCACTGGCAAAGCTGCTCTGAATATCACATTTTGGACTGTCTTAATTCCCACAAGCTTCACACTTCATTGTTTTTAACCCTCCTTTTAACATAGACACACTAACATATCGCAGCCGTGTGTGTGTGTCAATGAGTGTTTGTGCTGTAATTCTTTCTAAAATCATATGTAGCCTTTAAGGCTGTGAAATCGCCTTTTCCTTTGCACAAATTAGTGGCAAGATGAAGATTTGAAACAGTCATGCTTTGATTCTAAACAAGCCTGTTAAGAGGCCGGCAAGCGTCTGGCTGAATGTCTAGAGTACAGTATGACGTGCTCTGGCAGTGGATCCCAACTGACATCTACAGGACAATATGCAAATGGTATGAACATTTAACATCTGGCCTTGTAAAGACAATGGCACATTGATTGTCATCAAAGTATATCTCATTTCACAAAGGGCAGGCATTTGTTTTAACCTTGCAACCAAAAACACATCAAATGAATAGATTACCTTGAGTGCTTATGAAGTTCTGTTTCCTGTCTGGTCAAAATAACTAAAAACTTGAAATGGAAAGAAATGCTTAAATGAATAAAACATACTGTCAATGGAGAGAGCGAAATTTGCTTGTTACAAGACAACGAATCCTGAAAGCAAAAAACAAATATGTTGTTGTGCCTTAAATAGATTACATACAGTTCAAAAGTTTGTGGTTACCCTGGAATTTTCATGTTTTTATTGAAATAGATTACTTCATCCACCTAGAGAGCATTACATTGATAAGAAATGATTGTCAAAGCATGATGAATAACTATGAATGAGCTAAAAAAATTCCTCATTAGAACACTGAAATAATGGCGGCTAGTAAAACTTTGCAACACTGGTAATACCTTAGCTATATTTTACAGTATATTTTTTTACTTAATGTCTCATGATGAATAAAGGTGTGAATTTCAATAAAGAATATGCACATTTCTGGGTGAAGGCCAATGTATTTTTCTGTTGCAAAGAAAGCTCAATCCATTGGCAGATGTGTTTTGCCTAATTCTAATCTTACATTTTTACATAGTTTTGAGAAAGTATGTGTTTTTGTGAAAATAGTGTGTAAAAGGTCTGCGGAAAGAAGTGAATAGGCCTTTGGTGAAAAACAATGCGCTACAGCGGGAATAAGGCATGATTTGAACCCATAGACATTTGGTCAAAACCCATACACTTAGAAGGGTACTGTATGCATTTTCAGACACGGATTAAGTCATCCAGCACACATTCTATACACCCAGTGATTAATGTGTAGTGTTTAATTAATCAGAAGTATTTACTGAGTATGGCTGGTTTTACAAGAGCATCACTCATGTAATGGATAAATTAGTAGACACACCCACACTCACACATGCTCAAGCACACACACACCCACACATTTCTATCTTTGTGGGGCCATGATATTGACCTAAAAATCCATGTTCCGTATTTCCTAGCCCTGAACCTAACCCTAGCCTTTACCCTAACCCTAACCTTAAATATATCCTATCCTAACTTTAACCTCAATAACCTAAAAGCCTAAACCTAAGAGCAACCCCAATTCTAACCCTATACCCAATCATACGATTTTCCCTAAACCTAACCCGTGAGCCATAAATTGCAATTCCCCTCATGGGGCCATCCCCACAAGGTACAATGTGTCCCCACAATGTCTAATTTTACAACTTTTTTAGGTGTATGTATGTTTGTGGGGCCATCGCTAAAATTTCAGGACCCCACAACCATACAAAATCAAGACCACACACACACACACACACACACACACACACACACACACACACACACACACACACACACACACACACACAAACAAACACACACACACACACACACACAAACACACCTAGTGACTCATAATGGCTGTATTAGCAGAAGAGCAACTGGATTAGTAGTAGGGTAATTAACAGTCTGTGGTCAGTCGACCTAGGGAAGCGGCCTGGAGAATCATAAAATATGTACGCATAATGTCGTTGCAACGTGGGTGTGTGTGGGGGAATCATTTTTTTCTCTGTTTGTGTCTGCGTGTGCCTGAGTGTCTGTGATTGTGTGCCTTTCTTCGTGTACAGATATGTGTCTGTATTTGTGGTTGTGTGCGTGTCTGTGTTTGTGCATGTTTTTAATCACTGGTCATCCTTTCATTGACAAGATGCATGATAAAATGATACCATCTGTTGAAATGATGCTGGTGCCATAGTGACAGTCAGGAAGCCAACTTTTGCCGTATTTTTCCGCTCAGTCTATGTATATATCCTAACCAGTTGGTTGGTAAAGGTGCCACATCCGGAATATGTGCCTTGCTCAGTTTTTCAACACATGATTACACATATGTTAAAATTCAACACTATTTGGAATTGCTTATTGTTACACTGCTTTTAGATAGTTGGAAAGAAACAGTCAGAGTTAGCTTCACTGAGTAAAACAACCTGTGTGCAAAAAACTGCTGATAGATTGAAAGAAAAACAAGAAAGAGAGGAGAAAAACGAGAGAACCCAAGAGTCAGCGTCAATCTGACTGAGCACAAAAATCCCAGGGTCATCCTTCGGTAACTTTAAAATATTTTTTTTTTATCCTGTTTCCTGTGGTAAATTCGGTTGTGTTCAAAGCAGAGATATGCTCCTTGGCTGAAGCGGTGACCCTGTGCTTTCAGATGTCAAGACGCTTTTCTTTGGTTCATCCCACGCTGTGCTCATTATCTTTGTTTTTATACTCACTTCTATGTGCTTGTGTGTGTTTGTGTGTGTGTAAAAGCTAGTGTGTGTGTGAATATGTTCTGGATGATGTCCTCCCCTCCTCTGTGGTCGTATCGTTCTATATAACAGACTGTACATTGCAAATAGCATCTTGTTATATTATTTCTCTGATTCAGTGATGAAATTGAAAACAAGCCTAGAGCATGGACAGTTACTTTTTAACATCTGATGACATTTTAATTCATTTAGCAGATCTTTTATCCATGTTAACACACGGTAGCAATTCAAGTAAAGCGCTTTGCTCAAGGGCACATGCACAGATTTTCAACCTTGTGGAATTACACCAGCAAACTATTGGTTACTGGTCCAACAGTTGTTTTAACAATTAGGCCATTGCATGCCTCTAACCCTGGTTACACACCAGGTATTTGGTCCAAATTGGGCACCATAATGAGCTACTAAGTTAATTGAATAGTTTAGTTATTGTCTTATAGGTTGGTTAAATCCAAAACAGGAAGTGGCTGCACCACTCTCTCTCTTTTGGGGTTTAAAAAAGCTGGAGGATAAATGGAGGGGACAAGGGATTGGATACATCTAGAGAGAGGCAACAGGGGATTGGATATATCTAGAGAGAGGCAACAGGGGATTGGATAGATCTAGAGAGAGGCAACAGGGGATTGGATACATCTAGAGAGAGGCAACAGGGGATTGGATAGAGCTAGAGGAGGAGGGATGAAGGGGATGGAGAAACAGGTAATTGAGTACCAGTTACTTGCAAAATAGGTGATTGAGAGTAATAAGTGATTGAGGATTAGGTGATTAAGGAATAGGTAACTGAGGAATGGATGAACTGAGGTATCAGTTAATGAGGAATAGCTGTTTTAGAATTTTGATTTAGGAATAGGTTAATAAGAAATCAATGATTGAGGAGAAGGTGATTGAGGAATAGGTGATTGAGGAACATGCAATGATTTAGGAATAGGTGATTGAGGAATCAGTTATTAAGGAATAGGCGATTGAGGAATTAGTGATTGAGGAACAGGAGATTAAAGAGCCAGTGATTGACGATAAGGTGATTGAGGAATAGATGAGTAAGGAATTAGTAATTGAGGAATAGATGTTTGAGGAACACAAGATTAAGGAACAGGTGATTTAGGAATAGGTGATTGAGAAATAGATGTTTCAGGAACAGGAGATTTAGGAACCAGTGATTGAGGATAAGGTGACTGAGGAATAGATGATTGGTGACCAGGTGATTTAGGAATAGGATATTGAGGATTCACTGATTGAGAAATAGGTGACTGAGGAGTAGCTAATAGAGGAACAGGTGATTGAGGAATAGGTAAAGAAGGAGTGGAGAAACTGTTGTTGGTCATGACATCTACAGAGAAGTGGGATAGATGAGAGGAAAACAGGACTGAGGAGCAGGAGGAGGGGAATAGAAGCTACTTGGCTGAGGTCAGTCCTGTAATCTCAGCGTGTTCCCTCTGGAGAGCGTGACGTCCGGAAGCTCATTCCCACCGACAGTACAAGACGGGCTCTCAGCGGCGGTCAGAGCGAACAGACGCCATCCGTCATTCCGGCTCCCTCACAGCCACGTAGCCACGGCAGCAGTGCGCAGCATATCTCACCACCGCTGAGAAGACAACTGCCTTGACTGGTCCCACAAAGCTGTTACCCCATGTGTTACTGGGAAACGAGCGGACCCCTTTTCTGTTCTCTCACCCCCCAATCTAATGAAATCTGAAATCTAATTTTATCTTTCACATGCTTCGTAAACAACAGGTGTACACTGACAGTGAAATACTTACAGGCATTTTTCCAATAATGTGAATAAAAAAATAGAAAGTCCACAATAACTTAAAAGGGATTTATTAAATATTAACACATGGAACATACTGGACATACAATGTATAATGAAGAGCAAGAGAAAATGTAAAAAACATGTTTAGGATACACTCTTAGAATGATTTTTTCCTTATTTGTTCCAAGTAGAACTCTTTTGGGTTCAACCAATAATCCTGAGTTGAAAGGGTCATGTGGAGCTCCGTCTGGTCTAGCGGGCTACAGTGCTGCATCGCAGGACAACTATGTTGAGGACGGGCCATGGTTCTATCTTGGTCATGCTATTTCTGACTTTGACCGGAGCCCCAGCATGGGCCGGTGCAAATTGGTACATGCTGCCTGGGGTTACAGGTAGACAATAGGATTATCGTACCTTGCCAACTTGCTCTCCAGTGGCTCCTTGTGTGCAGATCATGTACCGGAAAGTTCAGTTGCGGAAAAATAGTTGATGAATGTGTAATCCTCCTGAGCATTAGCTGACTAAAGGCTTCTGTGTCGAATGAGCAGTGTTGTGAATCGGACATGTGCTTGGAGGAAGCATGTGTCTTCGACAATCCTGCATTAGCTGATGTGTTCAGGGTTTCGGGAGGAATTAAACATGGAGGAAAATAGGTATTACAAATATTTCTACATCTATCCGAAAGGGTTCTGTATGTAATCAAAAGGGTTCTTTTGGGAACAATAAAAGATAGCTGAAGAACACTTTTTGGATGTTTTTACAGTACGTACACGAAGAACAGGTACATAGTTGATGTGTGGGTGTTGTGTAAATATTTGTGCCAGTGATAAAGCAACAGGATACTTACTGTATGTAAAAAACAGTGACAGCAGTGGTGATAATGTGTGTGATAGGTATGTCAGATTGCATGTGTGAACGTGTTATGTTTGGATGGGCATTTCAAAGTCTGTTTGTGTGTCGGCAATGTGAATGGATACTAAAGGGAGAGAGCAGACATTTGGTTAACAACTGTTCTCTGTCTCGTTAAACAGTCTTATGACAGATTCCTTATAACAGGTTCCTGTCAGTTCTAGATTTGTCTGTTTGCTTCCATGCCTTTCATGTAGTCGAATGGAACCCTGGTTTTCAACACGTCTGGAATTCTACAATACGTTTTATTAACCTTTCGAGAGTGAAGAACTATGTAATTATGAAAAATGTATGTAAAAATACATTTTCTTTTAAATTTGTATATCCCATAAATCTGGGCCATGGTTTGGGGTGGAAGGTTGGAAGCTGCTGATTTCAGAGAACCGTCTGTGGCTTAGGTGTTCAGAGCCAGTGACTATTTTTAGTGCTTCCTCATATACCCGCCTGGCCTAGAGGTCTGGGTTGGCGGGGGGCTTGGCGTGGCTAATGAACTAGGCCGTTCACACCACCATCTCAAGTGCCTTGCCATGAAGCGTGGTGCAGTTGCCATTTCACGCGGTGATCCAGGCTGTCAAGATGCCTCCGCGGTGCAGCGTTATATCTTTGTGATGTTCTCCAGGGCCCAAGTCCTCTTAGCTTCCCTCAGAGGGAAGATGTTCTGATGGGCTGAATTCACAACTGTCTGGGTGTGATTTGGTCCATGTTCCATCCTCAATGATGTGGACCCTGAGAAATGTATAGTTGTGTACCCGCTCAACATCAGCCCCGTCGATGTCACATCTGACATTGAGGACCAGATTGTTGTCCTGGCAGCAGACCAAACATCAGGGAGTTGACCCACCACTGTCATATGGGCAACCAACTTGACTGTCATGACTGCGTCAAAGTTGTGGATGAAAGGGGAGTACAGAGAGAGCTCTCTGTCTTTATCTTTGTCTTTATGTCTCTACATGTCTCTTTGTGTTTAAATTTAACAACCTGTACTTTTTTCTTTCTGCCTCTCTGTCTCTGTGTTTTTGTCTGTCCATATTATGGATTGTTATTTCTTCATGACATTCTCTTTTTCTTTATGTCAGTCTGGTTTGAAACAGAAAGTCTTCTTCATGTCATCAGTGTTAACAGTAACACACACAGACACACACACACAGACAAACAAAGACAC
>JACXGM010026456.1:0-14866 GCA_016801145.1 Umbra pygmaea
CAAAACACTACACACATCGTGCATGTGTTACACACTTTGGCCAATGATGAAACACTCTGCAGTCAGCACGTCCATTCAATAGTTAAAACACACATGACATTAGCAACACTCCCGCACACATCGTAAAACACTTAACCCGTAACTGAACACCAATCAGTCACTATATAATTCAGGTATGAGCACCTGTCGTGAGACAATCTTGAATATGGAGGCTGAAGGAGAGAGGAGAACGACGAAGAGACAGGGAGGGAAGAGGGAGAGGAGATAGAGGAAGAGACGCTGGTAAAAACCAGACATCAGGACTGAAACATCATCAGCCAAAGGGCCATTGAGAATGTCGCCGGGCGGTGCGGGGGCAACATCACCATGTGTGCAGCCCTTAGTGGTCAGGGGGTCCTCCATCACCATGCCACCCTGGGTCCCTACAACACTGCACACATACTGACATTTCTGCATGCACTACATGCCGTGGTCACATAGGACCAACCAGGGCAGCCCATGTTCGTTGTCATCTGGGATGTCAGTTTCCACTGCCCCCTTATTTCCCGGTCCTCAACCTGATAGGGGAAATATTTTCGGCATGGCGGTGGAAGGTCTATGACCGCCTACACATGCACGCGTGCCACTCCTGCGAGCAATGGAGGAGGCATGCGGAGACATTGAGGTGGGCTCCATCCACGGGTGGATACGCCACGCCCGGCGATATTTTCCCGTTGCCTGGCAAGGGAGAACATCGCCTGTGATGTGGACGAGGTGACGTGGCCCGACCCCAATCGACGGAGTGATCCCTGACTTGTAATGGGATTTGTTTTACTACCTGTACAATTTATCACTGAGGCTTGGTTACAGGAATAAAAACGGTTTAAAAACTACAAATGACAGAAGTGTCTTAAGTAAAGTTGACCAGTGTGTCGTGTCTGTTTGACTGTTTGTTGTTCATGTGCATGTGTGTTAACTATTGATCTGAAGAGGGCCTTTTGAAGTCAGAGTGTTAAGTTTTGATTGCAGAATGGCAGTTTTGATTGCAGAAACGCAGTTTTGACATGGCAGTTCAATGTTAATCTTCAAGTGTTATGTAAAGTATTCTTGTGTGTTGAGTTTTGATTCAATGAGCCAAATTATGCATTTTGTGTGTTAGCAATTGGAAAAAACTGTAAGACAAAACAAATCACTTATGTATAGGCCAGTTTGAATATTGAAATACTGTACACGTTGAACCACAAGTGTTTTCGCTTGGGAATAGCTGATTTTGTCTAATTAGCACGTGGGGGTTTGGGTGTTTAACATTTGTAACACAATGACTATAGCTCCATCAATGCAGGTCTGGGCAAGGGGAGATTATGTGTCAGCATTTTGTTATGCTTCAGGCTGGAGAAAGTGGGAAGAGACAAATAGCATTGTGACGTATAACATGAGAATCCCCGGGAATGCCCTGAAGAAAAAGTTGCTTACCTGACATATATTGTTGTCTCCCTTTGCCTCCCATCCACTGACATATTTTGTTCGAGATGAGAGATGTAGTTCACTAAGCGATATCTCTTACTGTAAGTCATGGGAAAAAAGTCTGGTGACATTTTTAAGAGAGTCAATGGAGTAGAATTTTGCAATTATCAGAGTCTGACTGACCGTCTAGTTACAGTATCAAAGTTGATCTGGCCATCAAACCATTAAAGCCATATGTTTGTGATTCCCCCCATGATATCAGTGGAATGCAATCACCTTATTACACACGTAGTTACATTGATTATCTACATTTAAAGATAATTATTCACATAAGTGATAGACTAGGATGTGTTTTTATGGAATTGATCACTGTTTAGATATGATTACAATTACAATATACAATTTGAATGCATCCTCTAAACAGACTGAGAAAGAATAGGACATGCCTTCACAGGGACTAGAACTCATAACTCACTATACTGAGAATGTACAATAGTCACAACCAACATTAACCGCTACACCATATCGAGAGGTCATACAGTATGACGACTTAAGAACACTATGTCGTTCGTTACCCATTTTTGTCCCGCAAAGTGAAACTGTACTTTGATATACAGTACTATATAAATAGCTTCAACTATTCACAAAGGATTCAGGAATGCATTCTGATCAGTAATATGATATTTATTTGATTTCTTAAGACCGTTTTAAAACAAACAGGGCTTTATTTATAATAAGAAAGGTTTTTTACCGTGTATAATAATACAGTTACATTGATTTAATCAATCTCTGTCCCAAAAAAAATTTATCCCTAGGAGGATTATAACTGCAATCTCTAATGTCTCAGAAAAACATTTTTTCACCACCCAGCAAATAGTATAAACCATTTATTTGCAACTAAACGCACTGATGGTTGACGTGGTATGAATGGCACCACTTTATCGTGTGACATCTGTATATGCACAGTGCTGCAGTCATCGCAAAATTAATCGCGGGTGGGATACTGCACGCTAACAGGTTAAGCTATATATATATATCATATGCTGAAGTATATTTCTGGAGTGTTAAGATTAAAAGAAAAAATAACAAACAAGAACCGTACAGAACCGAAAACGGTGACCCTAAAACCGTGATACGAACCGAACCGTGGGTTTTGTGAATCGTACCACCCCTAATGCCTACCATGTCATTACTTAGTTCATTGTAATTTTCTACATTGAATTTGACAACATATGAGAAATGTAAGTCTTCATAATACAGTGTTAGCCAAACAATGTAAATTATTTTGTCTGTTTATTTGCTTTCAAAAAATGAATTTTGGCAATTTACATTCCCAATGGTCTGCCATTAGTTTTTAATTGATGGATACGGATACTTTGGTAGTATTAACAAAAGCATATGAAGTGAACAAAACAGTCATCAAATGCTGCCTTCTCCTGGAATCTTCTGTGTTAATCAGAAATCCTTTGTACAAAAATCCTTGAAGTACTACAAATTGTCATCTATCTTTGCCATGTTTTCACAGTGTCAAAAAGACACAATAATTTGGAACACTGATGCTGTCCCATTCTTTCTCTATGGGAAAAAGATGTACATGCGGACCTACAGCAGATGTCTTCTTCATTTGATTTCTAAAAATTTTACTTAGCAGAACCTCCCCTATTAAATCACAAACATTGGCATTGAGTTTTAATATAAGAATCCAAGAGGGAAATTAATTGATGCTACAATTCTCTGCCCAGCAGGCTCATGACTCATCTTTATTGTAATGTTCACGCATCCGCAATGTAACCTTTTTCAGCATTTCAACAGCTTTACGGTTGAAGGGTTGTCTTATCAACCAAGTTTGGGTGCTTGTTTCGGTTATACAGCATGCTAGCTGTGTATATATCGATGATATTTAATATAAATTGCTGATAAGGTAAATAAATAGACTTGAGGAATGCCAATTCATCTTGCTTTTTTCATAGGCTTTAAATATTTGGTGATATTGTTGTTGGTCATACACATACCTTGCATGGTTAAGCAGTAAGCATTTTGTCATTTTACGTTATAATATTTCAGATCAATTTCATGTCTCAATTGTTTTTATTCAACATGAATGTACTGAAAACATGGAGTGATACAGATAGCATACGTTTAGCACTGCTATTTGGGTACTGTGTCAAAGGGTTTGGACATTCACTTAAAAAAAGAGGTCAAAAAGATGTACCTGTCCTCGATGCTGACTTGACGTGCATTATCTTGGTTGGAACAGCATTGGGTTTTATGTATTTTCTTTTACCCTAAATTATACAGTACATTTACCACATTATTATGAACTATATTGAATATGTGTAGCCTACATACTGTATATCCAATTATCTTTTCTGAAAAACAAAAAACAAGATAATATTTTGCTTTTGTACTTTACATAGGTGATGATCATGCTGTCCATGAAGTGTGTCACATACAGAATATCGTCCTTGCTCAAGTTTTTCTTTAGACGATTTTGTAGTTAGGTCTGAACGTCTCATTATATAGCCACTGTCTTTGTCTAGAAGATCAATAGCAATGTGATCACAAATAGTCAATATTTAAATATAGCCATAGTTTTGGGGTCAGTAAAATGTCTTTATCAGATTGTATTCCGAAACAGTAGCAAGCCTACTATGTCAGTTTAAGCTAGCTTGCAGAAAATGTAATCCCACAAGTCACAAACCTTTCATCTGCTCTGAAATATGAAGAAAGAACAATGTACAGCTGCGCATTGTTGCTAATTGTAGCTAATATTTAATATTTTTAATTTTAACCTAAATGATAGACATCAATAGCCTAAAAGAAGTATGGTCATTCACAGTAAAGATCTGTTTGACACTGATATCACTATGTAACGGTACAGATAGTTTGTGCCACATATAGGGCCCTATTTTAACGATCTGAAATGCAAGTATCAAACGCGAAATGCAAGTGACATTGTGGGAGGGTCCTGGGCGCTGTTGCTATTTTACCGGCTGGATAAACGATTCTTGCGCCCGACGCATATCTAAAATGGGTAGGTCTGAAGTAGCTTCATTAGTCATAGGTGTGGTTTGGGCGTAACGTGCAATAAACCGACATACTTTCCGATGTTTTTGGCTCACTCTGAATGTATGGTAATTTTTTGCAATGTAGTCTAACATTACAGCGAGATTACTTTGCTTGCCTCACTCTTCTGTCAAATAAGCTCTACATTTGGGCAAGCAACGTCACATGCATGTCAACATCACGTCTCCTTAAGTCCTCTAATATTTCCTAATTCATGTCATCAACACATCAAATTCATGGACATGTTGTGTAAAACACAACAAGCCACAAAGAATGCTGCGAGTAGTGTAAAGTGCCTCCTGTCCTATCCAAACTCCTGACGCGCATTTTCAGTACGTGTCCATAATGTTCGTTCAATTAGGCTACACTGCGTGTTTGTGTGTGTTTTCGACTAAATAACATTTCACACACTGTTGCTGGCATCAAATGGTGTCATCCTTAGCCATGTCTTTAACAGACAGCGTTGTCCCCTTCACAGCCACCCATCCAAGGGGGGATTCCCATCAAATATGGTAGTTTGCCATAAATTAGTCGTGGCTTTAGCCAGGGTAATTAGCAAAGACATGGGTGATTTTACTATTAGCATCGCAAATTACTTGTATGTTGATTGAATGGGTTCCCTTGTGGTTGATGTATATCAGTGCGAATAATTCATTCTGAATAATTTGGGTAAATGTGTACACTATGTATGCCCATTTTTTCACCTCTTCGGACACCACAATGATTTCCCTTGTGTGATAATATTTTCCTTCTAATTATGTATCACAATAATGGGAACTGCTGCATTTGTGTAGATGAGAGGTGCAATAAAGTGTATGCGCGTTGTGCACATGCTACATTATGGCCAAGCATGCGCCCCTAAAATAGCATCAGAAACACAAGCCACTGACTTTCAACCAGGTTGTTCCTTGTCAGTGGCGGAATTGTTTTCAGTAACTGCAAGATAGCACCAGGGAACGTTTGCGCCAGAACATGCCTCTTCTTTTCGCTGAACCGCCTAACAAACGCAAATTCATTCCCTATTTTACCGAAGCGCGTCTGTGGAGGGAAAAGTCCCATATGCGCTGGGTGTAAGATAGGGCCTACTATTCCTACATACCCTTATTCAAATGAACACTGTCAGCCAAATTTTTCCCATGAAACATCTTATATTTCCCAGTGAACAATTCTGGTTTATCCTTCTGCACACTGTTCTGAATATTCTGTTGTCACAGACTTTTGCTCATTGCTTTACACCAGAGACTTTGCTGGTGTTAAAATATCTCTGTGGAATATCTGTTAAAACTGGTTGGGGATTCTCTACAATTTTTTTTAAAAGCATATTTTTTGGGAGTAAAACCTTTTTTTCTGTTTAATTTACTTTGTTTTTTTGGGGGAGTAATTCCTGCAATAGCAGAGTTGAAACTGGTAAAGTTTTATTGGACAAGGTTTGATTTACAGGAAAAGCTATATTCTGGCGCACACCCAAGTACCTAGTATATAAAGGGTGCTGTCTGTTGGGTATAAATACTCAAAAAATCAAAGAAAGACGCACACCCAAGTACCTAGTATATAGAGGTGCTGTCTGTTGGGTATAAATAATCAAGAAAATCAAAGACGCACACTCCAGGTATCTTACTCCAAAAGACTATATTTAAATTTCCAACGTTTCGGCAACAAATTTGCCTTCTTCATGGTTATGAAGGTTTGATTCACAACATTTTAAAGTGTCAATCAATAAAATCCAAACTGTGCTCCCAGCTCTCTTTAGGTAATTGAGCAGGTCCTGCCGTGTAGTTCTGGGCTGATCCCTCACATTCCTCATGATCATTGATGCCCCACGAGTTTAGATCTTGCATGGAGCCCCAGACCGAGGGAGATTGACCGTCACCTTGAACTTCTTCCATTTTCTAATAGTTGCGCCAACAGTTGTTGGCTTCTTACCAAGCTGCTTGCCTATTGTCATGTAGCCCATCCCAGCCTTGTGCAGCTCTACAATTTTATCCCTGATGTCCTTACACAGCTCTCTGGTCTTGGCCATTGTGGAGAGATTGGATTCTGTTTGATTGAGTGTGTGGACAGGTGTCTTTTATACAGGTAACAAGTTCAAACAGGTGCAATTAATACAGGTAATGAGTGGAGAACAGGAGGGCTTTTTAAAGAAAAACTAACAGGTCTGTGAGAGCTGGAATTCTTACTGGTTGGTAGGTGATCAAATAATTATGTCATGCAATAAAATGCAAATTAATTATTTATAAATCATACAATGTGATATTCTGGATTTTTGTTTTAGATTCCGTCTCTCACAGTTGAAGTGTACCTATAATGAAAAATACAGACCTCTACATGCTTTGTAAGTAGGAAAACATGCAAAATCGGCAGTGTATCAAATACTCCCCACTGTAAGAGTCCTGATGCCCATCCTACTATACCTTCATTGCCCACAATGATCAGGTCCCAGATTTGACAACATACTTACTGAATTAGGTACTAGAACCAATTGTGCTGGGACGTATGAACCCAGATCTTGTACTCTTTCAGAAGTCCAGAGCAGAATTATACTAATAACACCCCTACATATCGCCAGCTACAACTATACAGACAATTTGCAAATATAAAAGGTGCAAAAATAAATCAAAACATAGACATTTGTTTAAACACATAGTCCATAAAAAATAGTGACTGTATGTAAATTGGACAAACAATTCTATGATTAACAAGCTAGATAGCATAGATAAAACAACAACTGGCTCATCAGGAAAAACAAAGTACCCATATACACAAGTAATAATTGTAAATATATTTATCTCTTCAGAAAGTGTATTTTCTTCAGTCCGAATATGTGAGCTGCCATGTTGTCGTTGATATGCCGTAAAATGCTCCAAAATGTTGTAACATCGGCTTCCCCGGGAAGGCTATGGTATGTTTTTAGTATACTATTTTTTTCTCATAAAATAGTTTGTCTCATAATGCCAATTAGATATGATTTTACAGAGAAAAAGTTCATTACCTGATATGTAGAAGAAAAAAGTATATAGTAAGCTTAATATTTACGTAATTCATGTTTAAGCGATTTCTTTCAGTAGCGCCCAATTAACTCCTATTAACTTGTTGAAGGAGTGCACTCCTTGTTGAATTCTTCTCAGAGTACACCACGTGCCCAATTGACAATGTAAGGGCTGCGTGAACAATGGGCGTTAATAGGATTTTTGATCAATTTCACATCTCCCCTGACCATCTCTGACGTCGGCTATGCTCTCGTAGCTGTTGTCACACGTTATTTGCAAATACCATTTCTTTCTGAGCTCCGCTCATTCATTCCCTATGATGAATCATGTCCATATCACGTTCTAACTCCTGAAGCATTCAATGGCTGTTTACAGCTCTGGGTGAATTGTGTTCTATTGTCCAGCCTAATATAAGAGAAGCTACTGGAAGCTAGCTGGGTGAAACAACCACAACTCAGTAGTAAGATCTTTCTAATATTTAAACAGTGTCTGCAAAACAATCAAGTACACAGTACCTCTATTTTGAGCTTTTTTCTCTCTTTCTCCTTTCACTCTATCCTCGGTGCACCTGGCTAGCCATGGTTTGGCATTGTTACCTGCAGAGTATTTAACAGTTAACTCAGCCCCAAATAACAATGGTCTGGTACAGAGTGGATCCTGGCTCATGAGGAAGTGAGAGTTACCGGTAGATATCCTGATTTCAGTTTGCCGGTTAGCCTTCAGTTAACACATTACTCATCTCCCGTTTACAGTCTGATGCTGTAGAGTAGAGCGTGCAATGTCTGATAAAGGGAGAAAGAAGACGTTTGATATACCTGTTTCGGGGCACCGGAAACAATCCACACAGCCATAGGCATTGTCATGATGTTTCGCGTAGAGTGGAGAAGTAGACCAGACAAAGAGTGGAGTTCTGTTTTTTTTAATTAACTCTGTTAAAAAAAATATATGTCTTCCTGGTTCATGACTAACAGAGATGTACAGGAATTGCACCATGCATATATATATAAAAGTACCACACTCTTTACGCGGTGTGGGCGCATCTAATATCGATGGCGTGCGCCTGACACAACTGTACCACATATACTTCTACGACCCATAACGTGGGGTGGACACGATTCTAGATATGTTAACAATGTCTGTACAAATATTCAGTACTTACGGCAACCAAGGAAGATAAATCCAACATATAACTCCATTAATGAACTGCGACCACCCTTGTTCACCTGGGCTTAAATAGAGAGAGCAAAGAATACCAGCTGCATGTAATCAACCTAATGATCCACTTACTGAATATTATGATACCTGCCTAGAGCACCAGGTGAACAAGGGATGGCGCCACACTCCATATACATATAAGAATAATACAGATCTCCAAAATAGAACAAAGCTTCGCTGGCATTATATAACACACCATATAAACAGAACGACCTATAAATATATACAGAGTCCAATCTCTCAGTTCATGTCTTCATTCCAGCACACCCTGGGCCGGATGTAACAGGCATAGAGTTTTTCAGTTTTGGCTGCGCGCAAATATGCACCCCTGAATTTTAGGTGCCCTTGGCAACCGCCTTGTCCGCCTGTGCCAGGAGCCAGATCTGCTGCTTACTCACAGATGACTTAGATGAGATGTAGACCCTCCCAATAAAATTTGAGCATTACTACATTCTACAGGTTTTAAAGTATTCCGGCACGGTGTGAAATTGGGAACTTGCAATGCGGTTAAATATTTTCGAGTCAATTGATTTCACCTACCTATCATATGAGAGGAACGCAGCTCTAACTAACGTTACAAGCCTATCAGGAGCAGAGCAGGGCGGGTCCTGGGAACACAGTGTGATTGAGATCCATACGTCAAGTTAGCGTTGTCGGTGAAAGCATGGAGCGCAAGTTTATGAAGCTTCGGGATGATGTCCTACCCATAGATAAAGGACTCCAAAATAAATGGCTCTTGGCGTGGATAGACGAAGTGGGTAGAGATGGCAAGCCTTTTGGCAGTTGGTGCCAGAAACTTAGAGACTGGTGCTTGTTTTGCTCAAGGAAGCTACTATATGCCAGCAGTGGTAAGAAAGTGCTTGCTCGTCATGAGTTAGACCACGGCCATGGAGCCGCTGCCCGTGCACTCAAACTTACCACGATGTTGCCGGGAGCAACTGCTACAGCTGACACAACCTTGTCTATGACTGACCATGTCTGCGACTTAAAAATACGTTTGTGCACATTTATTGCGGAATATGACTTGTCATTGACAAATTCGCAGCCACTGGTCACCCTGTGTAGGAAACTAGCAGAAGACAATAAAGTGTTAACTAGCCTGTCGGTTTCAAATCAACATGCGAGTTACACTCATGGCATGGCACTACAGTTCAAATACTGTTTGTCTGAGAAGCTAAAAAAATGCATGTTCTAACTCAATGTTGATGAGGCATCAACCTTGAATATGGATAATACACTCAATGTGCTTGTTTGCTATTTTGATAATGAAAGCAACAGAGTGATAACACAACATCTTGCAAGCAGAAAAGTCAACATTGCCGATGCCCCAGCAATTATGCTGGAACTTAAAGATGTGCTGCAGACTATTGGTCTTGATTCGAGACAAGTGACCAGCATCCTCCTCGACAACTGTGCAGTCATGAGAGGAAAAAAGACTGGCCTTGATACACAAGCAAGGAAGAAGAACCCATACCTTCTTGACGTATCTGGAGACACTGTGCATTTGGTTTCAACCGTGCCAAGGCCCTCAAGTGTCCATTCAGCTCAGAAGTTGAAAATGTCTGCTCTGATGTCTATTATGATATTGAGAAGTCACAAAAACAGAAAGAGATTTTCTCAGAGTTTCAGAGTCTGCTCCATCTTCCTTCCAAGAGCTTGATAAGACCAATTAGCAACAGATTTCTTCAGATACAGGAGGTGTGCACCAGGCTGAATGAACTCATGGATGTACTGGTGGTACATTACTACTACATGGTGGATCCAAATGAAGAACATAAATACAGGTAACGCTAATCATTTTGTAGTCTTAAATTAACTTGAAGTAATTTTTAGGTGCAGTCTCTGCTGTTAACCATTTTTATTGTGCGCGCTGGTGTATATGTGTGTGTGTGTTTGTGAGTGCTACAGAAGGCATCTTAACCAAGTGCTGATGAAATATGCACTAACAGTTGAGGAAAAGACCAGCCAAAACCTCATCATCATTCTCTGGACCAACCAGAGCCTCAGCCTCCTCTTCTGGACCAGCTACAGCCTCCTCTGGACCAGCACATCCCCCTTCTGGTCCAAATGTCTTAAAAAGGAAGAGTTTTCAGGATTCTGCTTATAACCCAGAAAAAGATTAACAATAAGTGATAATGGCCTTGAATTAACTTCTAATCCTAAATTTACCAGTTCAGTTCTTTAGCACTTTAAGCACTTGTTATTTTTCAGAAGAAAACCCTTTAGTTGACATTGTACTTTAAAATAAATGGTGCATAGCTTAATTATTGAAGAGATGTCTGTCCATCTCAGTCTGAGTTTACCCGTTTTTTAAGCACTTTAAGCTCTTTTTACTGTATTTTTGTTATCATCAAAATTTGTTTATTTATTTTACATTATTTATTTATTTTATATTATTTACATATTTCAGTTACAATTTTAACATACTTCCGTAATACTTGAAAATGAATGGTGCCATTGAGGATAAGTCCAGCTGTGCAGTCTCTCCCCCACCCCCCAAAAAAAGTTCAGGCTCAGGATTTTTTTCACTTTTACCCCTGATACTTTATATGACAGCAGATTCAGCATTGTAAAAAAAATCTAAATTCTAAAACAATTAAGTGCATTTTATTCATTTTCAAAAGTTATGAAAGCATTTTAAAACATTTCGTACTGTGACAGCATACTGTATATCAGAGCAATTCCATGATTAAAGAATATACAGTAGTAACCCTTTTGATAGTACACTATCTGCTGGTTCTGACTGACAATTTCTAGTATTTTCAGACCAAGCCAACCCACTGGGAGGTACCACAGATGTTCCAGTGTGTAGGAGCTACTACTCAACTCAATAGTGTTAGGCTTTTGAGCTGATAGGATTTCAATATGGGAGCCAACACTAATTCTTGATACAGATATAAACTGTATGTTAGGCAACAATATGTGCATTTTTCACAAGGGCATTTAACTACTGTAATGTTAACGTTTAAATTTTGCCTGCTGGTGTATTCACTCATCCAGTCATTTTCTGTCCAATTCTCCTAGGAGAAGAAAGAGCTGTGGGGGCCTTCACATGTAGCAACAGCATACCAACGTGTCTAAGGCTCTATGGAACTTGAAGTTCACACAAAGATAGATGTGTTAACACCTCGCCAACATCCAGATTTCACACATTTCTCTGCCTTTAATTGGTTGTGTTCTCGGGGGTGCAAGGTTGTGGGTAGAACAGTTTATTGAGTTTTTTTTTCAATGGAGGGGCTTTGAATCCATCTACATTGGTCACTTTTTCCTGACAAATAAGGGTCCCACAGTTTCTGTGCATGCATTTATGGACTTTTTGCTGCTCAGGCAAATGACTGCTCTGGCTAATGTTACTCATTTAATAAAGTTAGATCCAATTTTAATTGATTTCTAAAAGATCACTGAGGATAATAATATTACTGCTAGTGAGAAACATGTTTTTGCATCTCTACATTTTTTCAAAAGCAAATTATTGTAATACATTGGATTATTTGTCAATGTATTTGTCATGGTTTGTGTCTGGCATGGCATGAACCACCAGTGCCCACTTGTGTCTGTCTGTTTGTACTGTTACTCTGGACCTAAATCATTATCTGTACTCTCCACTCAATGTTTAATTGTCTAATCAGTGTTATCACCTGTGAGTTTTTAGTCCAGGCATTACCAGCATATATACTCACCTAAAGGATTATTAGCAACACCCAATCAATTTCTAATTAATGCAATTATCTACTCAACCAATCACATGGCAGTTGCTTCAATGCAATTAGGGGTCTGGTCCTGGTCAAGACAATCTTCTGAACTCCAAACTGAATGTCAGAATGGGAAAGAAAGGTGATCTAATTTTTAGCAAATTTGAGCATGGCATGGTTGTTGGTGCCAGACGGGCCGGTCTGAGTATTTCACAATCTGCTCAGTTACTGGGATTTTCAAGCACAACCATTTCTAGGGTTTACAAAGAATGGTGTGAAAAGGGAAACCATCCACTATGCGGCAGTCCTGTGGGTGAAAATGCCTTGTTGATGCTAGAGGTCAGAGGAGAATGGGCCGACTGCTTCAAGCTGATAGAAGAGCAAATTTGACTGAAATAAACACTCGTTACAACCGAGGTATGCAGCAAAGCATTTGTGAAGCCACAACACGCACAACCTTGAGGCAGATGGGCTACAACAGCAGAAGACCCCACCGGGTACAACTCATCTCCACTACAAATAGGAAAAAGAGGCTACAATTTGCAAGAGCACACCAAAATTGGACAGTTGAAGACTGGAAAAATGTTGCCTGTTCTGATGAGTCTCGATTTCTGTTGAGACATTCCGATGGTAGAGTCAGAATTTGGAGTAAACAGAATGAGAACATGGATCCATCATGCCTTGTTACCACTGTTCAGGCTGGTGGTGGTGGTGTAATGGTTTGGAGGATGTTTTCTTTGGTCATCATTCTTTGGTAGGTATTAGCTATATAACATAATTGTTGGTAGAATATTTTTTAGCAAAGAACACACACTGGTGTATTTTGGTTAATTTATTTGTTTCCAAAATAGGTTTTCAACACCAGATCACATGTTGTACAGTAGTAGGCTTGATAAAAAATTATCAGACATACACTCTAATGTTAAAATAATTTTTATATGTATCTATTTTATCCATAACTATATACAGTATATAAATACATAGAATAGGCCAGATCATTTGAATTGAAGAATATTTTTTGGGTTGGTTAGAGGTAGGCCTATTATATCGTCATCAACATTACCACTTCTGCTATGCACCACAGCAGGACTCGATCCAGAATGTTGTGCCTTCCACTGTTACATCCAACTCTAACATTGAGGGTCCTGGCATTGTGTGCTCTGACTCTCAAATACAGTTTGTGGAATACTCTAGCCATTCTAGGCCTGACTCTGCCATAGCTGATTGTTCTGCAAGCACCTTAAAGATGGCACTCCTCAATGTCAGATTCCTCAATACAAAACTTTAGTTGTTAATGATATTATACAATCTCATAGATTTGATTGTATTCTTCTTACTGCGAATTGGCTTGATGAAACTGTTAACAAAAAACTGATTGAAGCTATTATTTTTATAGATATTTCATCATGTTAAAACTTCTCCTTTGGTTTATCGTCTACTTTTGAGTATTTAGCTCCAGTAATGAAATCTATTCATCCCTGTCTAGTGCTCACAGTTTACCATGCTCCAAGGCAAAAAAGGGCTTTTTATCAGAATTTGGTGAGCTTTTATCAAAAAGATAAAAGCTCACCAAACAATAATTACATATGTACAGGTCCTTCTCAAGAAATTAGCATATTGTGATAAAGTTCATTATTTTCCATAATGTAATGATAAAAATTAAACTTTCATATATTTTAGATTAATTGCACACCAACTGAAATATTTCAGGTCATTTAATGTTTTAATACTGATGATTTAGGCATACAGCTCATGAAAACCCAAAATTCCTCATCTCAAAGAATTAGCATATTTCATCTGACCAATAAAAGAAGTGTTTGTAATACAAAAAAAAAGAAAAAGTAAACCTTGAAATAATTATGTTCAGTTATGCACTCAATACTTGGTCGGGAATCCTTTTGCAGAAATGACTGCTTCAGTGCGGCGTGGCATGGAGGCAATCAGCCTGTGGCACTGCTGAGGTGTGATGGAGGCCCAGGATGCTTCAATAGCGGCCTTAAGCTTTTCCAGAGTGTTGGGTCTTGCGTCTCTCAACTTCCTCTTCACAATATCCCACAGATTCTCTATGGGGTTCAGGTCAGGAGAGTTGGCAGGCCAATTGAGCACAGTAATACCATGGTCAGTAAACCATTTACCAGTGGTTTTGACACTGTGAGCGGGTGCCAGGTTGTGCTGAAAAATGAAATCTTCATCTCCATGAAGCTTTTCAGCAGATGGAAGCACGAAATGCTCCAAAATCTCCTGATAGCTAGCTGCATTGACCATGCCCTTGATAAAACACAGTGGACCAACACCAGCAGCTGACATGGCACCCCAGACCATCACTGACTGTGGGTACTTGACACTGGACTTCAGGCATTTTGGCATTTCCTTCTCCCCAGTCTTCCTCCAGACTCTGGCACTTTGATTTCCGAATGACATGCAAAATTTGTTGTTGTTTTGTTGTGCTGCTTCTCTGTAGCC
>JACXGM010026457.1:0-14864 GCA_016801145.1 Umbra pygmaea
TTGCACTAAGCTTTGCAGACGTTTTGTGTAAGATGAGAATGTCTGTTTGATGTGACTTTCTCCAAACAGGGATAATAACCTAATCATATAATATTATGTTAAGGTATTTTGTTTTATTATAATCGGTACACAATTATATCTGTACTATCAATCTATTGAACGAAATATAAACAGGCTACAGCCTACATCGTATTTCCTTGAAGTTATATTACTTAACGATAGTATGTCAGAACTTCCACTATTTTGGATTATGGAGCTATTTTGTTCATCCAGAAGTGTTGCAAACCGACATGTCTTTCATTCCGGAAGGTTTATTAATTTGTGCGACGCTACAGTATGCAGTGACTAGCCTAATAAATTACAGCCTTTGTTCGGTCCTGTACTAAAATGTGCGCGTTTTTCTTGAGGATTCTAATATATGCACCTATAATTTTGCAAATATTAGGCTACATGAAAATAACAATGAAAACAGTGATTTCGGATTTTGCCATTTGAACTGTACTGGAGAATTGCTATGAGGAAAATAGAGTTGTGATTCAGTGTTTTTCAATAATTAGAACGCGTGGCTCCGTCTGTGGAATGGTTATGCATTTTAGGCGGTGATATTGTGGGCAACAAATCACCTCATATTGCAGAAAGGCATTATCCCATTTAAATCGCTTTTCTTTTTTTAAATAGCAATAAATACAGTTGTATAGCTTTATAAGCTGGTCTCTGAAAGAGGAAGTAGACTTTCGTTATCATCAATATGAAAAATATACAAAGTGCTGTAATACAGCTACATTTCCATTGAAACATTTACGTGAATCAGATTTACCAGTTCGTTGGTATTGTTGTTCCAATCGACATGGTGGAGCAATACAACTGTTTTCTATCAATAAACGACTTTGTACAGTAGGCTACTATTCCCTCTCTGTTATAGGCCCATCTCTAGCTCATATGTGCAATAAACATGACATTTCGTGAGAAAAAAATCGTGGCAGAGAATCGTGATATCAATTCAAAGCAAAAAAATCGCGATTCATATTTTCCCCCGAATCGTGCAGGCCTAATCTCTGCTATCCCTGATGCAGAACGCTAAAGCATTTTATTATGGTTTTTAACTCTGTTACAGATGGCCATGCTCCATATACAGTGCCTTGCGAAAGTATTTGGCCCCGTTTAACTTTTCGACCTTTTGCCACATTTTAGGCTTCAAACATAAAGATATAAAACTGTAATTTTTTATGAAGAATCAACTACAAGTGGGATACAATCATGAAGTGGAACGAAATTTATTGGATATTTCAAACTTTTTTTAACAAATAAAAAACTGAAAAATTGGGCGTGCAAAATTATTCAGCCCCCTTAAGTTAATACTTTGTAGCGCCACCTTTTGCTGCGATTACAGCTGTAAGTCGCTTGGGGTATGTCTCTTTCAGTTTTGCACATCGAGAGACTGAATTTTTTTACCATTTCTCCTTGCAAAAAAGCTTGAGCTCAGTGAGGTTGGATGGAGAGCGTTTGTGAACAGCAGTTTTCAGTTCTTTCCACAGATTCTCGATTGGATTCAGGTCTGGACTTTGACTTGGCCATTCTAACACCAGGATATGTTTATTTGTTCATTCCATTGTAGATTTTGCTTTATGTTTTGGATCATTGTCTTGTTGGAAGACGAATCTCCGTCCCAGTCTCAGGTCTTTTGGAGACTCCATCAGGTTTTCTTCCAGAAAGGTCCTGTATTTGGCTCCATCCATCTTCCTATCAATTTTAGCCATCTTCCCTGTCCCTGCTGAAGAAAAGCAGGCCCAAACCATGATGCTGCCACCACCATATTTGACAGTGGGGATGGTGTGTTCAGGGTGATGAGCTGTGTTGCTTTTACGCTAACCATAACGTTTTGCATTGTTGCCAAAAAGTTCGATTTTGGTTTCATCTGACCAGAGCACCTTCTTTCACATGTTTGGTGTGTCTCCCAGGTGGCTTGTGGCAAACTTTAAATGACACTTTTTATGGATATCTTTCAGAAATGGCTTTCTTCTTGCCACTCTTCCATAAAGGCCAGATTTGTGCAGTATACGACTGATTGGCCTCTTGGCTGCATCTCTGGTCAGTCTTCTCCTTGTATGAGCTAAGAGTTTAGAGGGATGGCCGGGTCTTTGGTAGATTTGCAGTGGTCTAATACTACCTCCATTTCAATATTATTTCTTGCACAGAGCTCCTTGGGATGTTTAAAGCTTGGGAAATCTTTCTGTATCCAAATCCGGCTTTTATACGGAGACTTGATTACACACAGGTGGATTCTATTTATCATCATTAGTCATTTAGGTCAACATTGGATCATTCAGAGATCCTCACTGAACTTCTGGAGAGAGTTTGCTGCACTGAAAATAAAGGGTCTGAATAATTTTGCTCTTCCAATTTGTCAGTTTTTTATTTGTTAAAAAAGTTTGAAGTATCCAATAAATTTCGTTCCACTTCCATGATTGTGTCCCACTTGTTGTTGCTTCTTCACAAAAAAATCTGTTTTATATCTTTGTTTGAAGCCTGAAATGTGACAAAAGGTCAAAATGTTCAAGGGGGCCGAATACTTTCGCAAGGCACTGCACAAGAATTAGGATAAGAAATAGAGCAAACCCCTGGTTCACTCATGGTATCTCAGATGCTTTGCTTAGTAGAAATGTGGCATGGGAGACGGGGAGGAAATCTGGGTCAATCTCTGACTTGCAAACCTTTAGACACCTAAGAAACTATTGCATCAAGCTTATATGAAAGGCTAAATCGGAATAATATGTACCGGTAAACACCCTATCTGACTGTAGTGGGAATCTGGCAAGATTTTGGAAACTATTGAAAACCTTGAAGAGCAGTACTCTCTCTGCATTACCAAAGCAAATATTATATGGCACATTGGGCCCATTATTGACTAAAACACAATTGTTGATGCCTTCACTTTATTGAGGCTGGCTCTCTTTTTGAAAGAACCACTACTACTGTTAACCTTTGTGCAAATATAGATGGAGCGAGTGACAATCAAACCTTTAATGCAAGACAACTTAGATGTTAATGTCCAGGGTTTGTCCTTGATACTCAGCAGGCAAAAGGGGCTGATGTGCTGGACCCAGGCCTGTTGATTATTGCTGCTCCATTGATTTCTGAAAGGTTAACATTTATTTTTAATTTAGCATTAACAACGTGGTCATCTCAAAGGTATTGAAAACCGCCCATGTGTTGCCTTTACGTAAGGTTCGAGTCACTAGTGTTCTTTAACTGTCGGACAATTTCTAAACTGTCCTGCCTAGCTAAAATGTTGAAGTCGCTGGTAAATTGACAGCTGCATGCAATCTTATATGAAAATTGCATCCTAAATGAATATCAATCTGGATTCAGACCTGGCCACAGTACTATTGAGGCTACTACATTAATTGTTAACAATCTTGTCAAAGCACTGGATGAAAAATCATGTTGTGTGGCTCTGTTTTTGATACAGTTGATCATGCTATTTTGCCTAGGAAATAGTTCTCATTGGGTCTGGCTATAGACACTTGTTTGTGGTATAAAAGTTATCTGAGTGATAGAACCCATGCCATTGAGATGGATGTTATAAATTAGAATTTCCTAGCAGTTGATTTTGGAGTTCCTCGGGGTACGATTTTGAATCTCTTCACTCTGTTAATGATGTGTAACACTGTAAAGAAATGTCTATCAATTTTATGCTGATGACAGCGTTCTTTATGCTATAGCACATGAACAATCATTTGCTTAGCTCCTGGCAGTTTTTGTTTGTGTGAAACTACATATATATTCTTCTCTCCAAAATTTTGAAATCGGCACTTTTTAAAACTTTAAGATTAGTAGCATGGATGGTTCTGTAATTGAACGTGATACGTCTCAAAAGTATCTTATTTGGTTAGATGAAAATCTTTCCTTCAAAACACATGTTGCTGACTTGATAAAGACAAATCATGTCTCTTACCAGCATATAATTGACATTGTTAATAGTACTTTTATGTCAGTGTTGGACTATGGTGATTTACTGTCTATGCATGCACCAGCCTCTGTGTTAAAACCTTTACATGCAACATACAGCATTGCATTTTATTACTGGTGCCAATTTTCGCACACACCATTGTGTTCTGTACACTCTAGTGGGCTGGGTCTCATTGGTCTCTAAGAGGACCAGGCATTGGTTGATGTTTGTCTACATGGCGATAATGCATAAGCTTCGTGACCTTAGCGGACAAGTAAATAGGAAAATTGGTGGTTACCAAACTTATTCCAAAGATTTGATTGCTACTGGCGGTTCCTCTGGCTCATTCAGAGTCGGGCAAAACTGCGTTTGTATACAATGCCTTTTTTACTTGGAATGAGTTTCAAAGGAACTGAAGCTAGATGTATTGGATTCCATTTGGCAATTTAAAGCTATGCTTAATGAACAAATTGTTGTTAAATGTAATTGTTATTTGTAATTGTGTTTTGTTTCTGCATTTTTTTTTTTTTTATGCTGTACACAGGGCTCACCTGTGAAAGAGACCTGTGTCTCAGTCTGATCTTTCCCTGTATAAATAAAGGTGAAATAAATTTAAAAAAAGACAGTCGTTTCATGTTGCTGAGATTGCAACACCAATCTCTGGCACGCTTTTCGAACATATTAATGCAGACTTATTAGCATAGTTTAGCTCATTTTCTTGCTACCGCCTAGTTCGAGTTCAGATTGATCTTGTGGATAGATGTCCTGACATACCCCTTTTAGAATTATTTTAAAAGAAGCTGGATTCATTGTTTTATTTAGAATGGCCTAGTCAATTTTCATATGTACACCTAATTGAGATATGTTGACAGGACATATGAGCCTACAAATATTGCTGGGTAAGAGCAGCAATGCATTAGTCTCTAACATAATATAACTTCTGGTCAACATCCAAAGGAGTTGTTTGTTGAGTCACTGCAGCCTGGCCATTCCACAAATAGAGTGGAATTCATGTCCCATTACCTTTTTAAAAGTGATTTAAAGCAAATAGTAAAAATTTTCACATCAAATGTGAAGAGTGAAATGTATTATACTGTGACTTCAAATAAACGTGTATATAAATTATCTTTAAATAAACAATAAACATGAACACATTGTCTGTATCCCTTTAAAAGTAATGATTTTGGTCTGTCCCGCCTCAGTGACATTGTATTAAATATATTTAATGTAGAAGTTCAATCTTCCTGTAATGTAGCAATTGTAATTTCATGTTGTTCAGTTAATATGTATTTGAACATTTACAAGTGATATCATTAAATTAATAATTTTTTTATTTAATTAAAAAGCAGTATTAATCCTTGTCCCATGCTTTACGTGCAACCCTGTTACCAAAACATGATCACCCCTATAAAAGAATAGAACATTCCATAAATCATATATTAACAAGAAGTTGCATCATCAAGATATTTTCTAGACCATGACCAAGCAAAAAATAAGTACCCAAATTTCATTTTCTCTGTTTTGACAGAAATGTTAGTTAGCTGCTTTAGTCAACCTCAAGGATGCAACCCTGTTACCGACATTTTTTGTTAGAATATCTATATGAATATAGTTTTACTTTAATTTATGGAAGATGTATGCTTGTAAATAGCTAGCATGCAACATGTGCTCCCAATCTAGCTAACCCCTCCTGAGTAATAGCTTCATTTAGGCTAAATCTGCAACCCTGTTACTTGCAGCCATGTGCAACCCTGTTACTTTTTGTATTGAGTATTTCAATTGAATATTGAAATTAACAACCTGAGGTGAGAAAATAACATTTTCTTAAGGTTAAACATCTTCTTTCTATATGCCTTGTTGAAATAAACAAAAAAATAGTTAAGAAAAAAAAGTTTCAAACTTATTTTCAACTCTATTTGTGGAAGGACCCAGCTAAAGGTGGCACAACCAGATATTGAAATGCTTTTTTGTTGGTTTTTTACAGGAGGTTTTGGGTGTTAAATAATTTTCCTTCTTAAGTGTGCTATTTGTTGCATTTAAGCATAACAAAAGAACTACTTTCTCTATTTTTTGACCAGCTTATAAAATGCTGTAAAAACTGTATTTTTTCCCCAACTACAATGTACACTCACCAGCCACCATGCTAGTACTGGGTTGGACCTCTTTTTGCCTTCAGAACTGCCTTAAGTCTTCTTGGAATCGGTTCAACAAGGTACTGGAAACATTCCTCATAGGTGTACCTAATGAAGAGAAGCACAACCCATCATATCGTCATTGTAATTCCATTTTGAAATCTGGTTTGAGTCAGTGGTTCCATCCTGACTATGGTTTCTCCGATATATATTTTTTTTCGTAACCTCCAGCACGAGGCATCGCAGATTGGCATAGTGCTGCCCAGGATTTGGGATAGATAAGTCGGATGATCTACCTTGCCACGTAGCTCTCCAGCGACCCGCTTTGTGCAGATTGGATGCCTGTGACTTAAAACGCTGAGGTACAGTTGATGAGTGTAATCATCCTGTACATGATCTAACTAAAGGCTTCATTGTGTTGGATGAGCAGTGTGAAAGGATGTGTGCTTGCATAGTTGTATTCTGGTAATTCTATATCTGATATGGGCTATATTTAATATTTTTTGTGCCTAAATGTGCCTGATTCAAAACAGCACAGTAGTTTTTTTAATCTATAAAACGACTACAGCAGCAAGAAAGTATTATGTGAGCCCTTTGGAATTACCTAGAATTTAGCAAGAATGGATAGTACACTTTGATCGTTATCTAAGTCACAACAATAGACAAACACAGTCTACTTAAACTATTAACACACACATTTAAACATTCTCACTATAGGAATAAGTATGTGAACCCTTAGGCTAATGACTTCTCCAAAAGTCAGGAGTCAGCTAACATGGAGTCCGATCAATGAGATGACATTGGAGGTGTTTGTTAGAGCTGCCCTGCCCTATAAAAAACACTCACAGATTTTTGAGTTTGCTAATCACAACAAGCTTTGCCTGATGTGAACTATGCTTATACTCAAAGACACTCCAGTTTCTGATCTCCATGGATCTAGGAAAATAACTGAGAGACTTGTAATCTCCTGCAAACAATATCATCAAACCCCTGAGTACTGAAGCTCGCCGTTCGCTAATCTATTGCTGTTGGATTCAGCATATGGCACAGCTGAAGATGGTGGTGAACTCACCAGGACAGTGGTGAAATGCCATCTATCTACTTGCATCTGCTGCCGGTAGCACTTAACCATAGCCTGGTTGACACTAGACCCTTCTCAGTTGTAACTGATAGTGGTTCTTGGCAAGGTTCATTCACTGCCCATTTCCAAAGCGGCATCACCAACGGACGCTGCTGAAATGCCTCTCTGCTTTTTTTTTTAGGTATGAAGACTTTGAGTGTTTGTTCTTTGCTCGGTTTTTAACAAAAATTAAACGTTCAAATTACTTAAAACATATGTGATAGCTGATTTTAACGAGTGATGTTCCATTGCGGCAGCCATCGTTGTTTTTGTCTGCTTCAACGAATGACAGTATATAGCTGCGATATCGTCATTTTGTAAAGCCCGCCTCAACAGTTGTGATCGGTGCCTCAATTTGGAAAAATTGGAAATAGGCTTGAATGGGCTCTTGGCCAGACTGACTTGCAGAGCAAATCTCAAATTTGCCGGAACTCCATCAGGGTTCTCCCAGGCTAACTTAACCTTGCTGTTAAAGGAGGCGGAACCCCAGCTCAAGTTGACATACATATTTAAAAGCAGTTCTGCAGGGGCTGTTGTGACAACGCATTGCTTGTTGTACTTCACCTTGTGCATAAGAGAAACAACCCTCCATCATTTGCACAGCTTTTGCTGCTGGAAGACCATCGAGCTGCCAAGATCTCACGAATGAAGCAACACCTTATTGCAACTAAAACACATTGCCTCACATTCACAGAGCGTGTGTCCACAAGGAAGCTCAATATGTATCTGTGCTCAGCCCTGATACATCTGAAGAACTCAATAAACAAGTTGCAGAACTTTAAAGCTAGTTGGCCGCCCTGACAACCAATTATCAAAAGTCAAAGATAAGCACTTCTAAATAAGCTGCTGTAAAGACCAGAGAAAGTGTTAAAAAAGGCTATTGTTAAGACAAAGTCATCACAAACTGTAAACAAAAAACATGACACCAAGCCAATACCATGGTACTGTTTTCATTGGGGTGAAGATGGTCACATTGCAACATCCTGTGACAGTGCTCCAAACACTGCCCTAGTAGCAGAGATGAGAAAGCAGCTCAGAGAGAAACAACGTGGGTGGGAACCTGAACATTCTACAAATGCTCCAATGTTAAACTAGAATCAGTTCCTGTCATGGGACGGATGGGGGCTGAGGCGGATCAGTGTGTCCCACCAACACTAAAACAAAAATCTACTGCTCAGGTGTACATAGCATGGAAAATGTAACTGCCTACTAGATAAAGGCTCACAGGTAACTACGGTTCCCATGTCACTCTATGAGAACCCTGTCTGAACAAGCTATAAGTGTCTAAGTTGAAGGTGCCAATGTATTCTGTATCTAGGGTACGTTGAACTTAATATTATTTTTCCAAAGGATTTTCTTCAGATGGACACTGAAGTGCCAACCCTAGCATTAGTAGTCCCTGATGTTCATTATGCTAGCCAATCCCCAGGATTAATAGGCACTAACGCTAGATGTGCTGAATGAAACAGATAACTATCAGCCCTCGCCCTTTGGCTACAGAGCCGTACTTAAAACTCTTGGACCTAAGAAAAAGAAGATGGTAGGTTATGTATGGATGCAAAACCCAGACCCAGAGAGTTCCTGCAGGCTGTACGATAGTACTGGAAGGGAGCAACCACTGTAAATAGGTTCCACACAGACAAGTGGGCTGTTATGGAGCGACCCACTTCATCTTCCCTGCTGGGTGGTATACTTGTGAAAAGCTGCTTTCTAACAGTCCCACACAGAAAACCACACAGACTACCAGTTGTGGTGACAAATAAAACAGATCATGATGTCATTATTCCTCCAAACTGCATCATTGCTGAACTCGAGCACGGTGCAGTTAGTAGAACAAAATCAGAGCCAAAAGTAGAATCAGTTCAGAAAGACAGCATGAGCTTTAATTGTGATGATTCTCTATTGCCCTCACAGTGGAATGAGCGAGTCGTACAGAAGTTTAACGCTATGCCAAAGGTATTTGCCTGGCCGATTCACCCTCAAGATCGAGAGGCTGTTCGGAAACATCTTGGAGACACTGCAGTTATTTGCGACTCAGAATGTGAATTTTCCACACATGTTGTGGTTAGGAAGAAGAAAGGTGATGTCAAACTCTGTATAGATTATTGGAGGCTGAACCTTCAAACAGTGAAAGATGAATACACTCTTCCTGACCTGGAGAAGACATTCTCAGGCTTGACCTGGTCAAAATTATTCTCGGTTCTCAACCTTAAATATGGCTACTACCAGATAGGACTAGAGGAATATGACAAACCTAAACCACATTTGTTTGCCCTCTAGGTCTCTGGGAGGTTAGCGGCATGCCACAGGGGATTACAAATGCTTCCAGCACTTTCCAAAGGCTTATGGAGAAATGTGTGGATGATATGAAGCTGAGAAAAGTCATTTGTTTTTCTGCATTTGATTGTATTCTCCAAAACGCTAGAGGAACATGAAACAAGGTTGTTGCAAGTTCTCAATCGTCTCAAGCAGTATTGTTTGAAGTTCTTTTCAGAAAAGTGCACATTTTTCCAGATGTGTGTATGGTACTTGGGACATATTGTGTCACAGAACAGAGTGGGAACTGACCCAGAGTCCCAGACAACATCAAAGCCTTAAAAACCTGGCCTAATCCAAGATCAAAGCCTTAAAAACCTGGCCTAATCCAAGATCAAAGCCTTAAAAACATGGCCTAATCCAAGATCAAAGCCTTAAAAACCTGGCCAAATTCAAGATCAAAGCCTTAAAAACCTGGCCAAATTCAAGATCAAAGCCTTAAAAACCTGGCCAAATTCAAGATCAAAGCCTTAAAAACCTGGCCAAATCCAAGGAACTTGAAAGTTACTATCTTTCCTTGGATTCCCTGGTTATTTTAGTAGGTTCATCAAAGACTCCTCAATATAGTAATACCTCTGAATGATCGGACATCCAGGTACCCACCAAAATTCCAAGTCTAAGGAGAAAAAAGACCACTACCGTAACCCAAAAGATCCTTTCAGCAGTCGCTGGTATTCAGCACCGTCGTTGACAAACTGACCACATCTCCTGTTTTAAGCTTCACTGATCCCAAGCTGACTTACATGCTCCACACAGATGCCAGTACTACCGGGCTAAGAGCAGCCTTTTACCAAGAATACGATGGGGTGGTGCGAGCCATTGCATTTGCCAGCAGGGGATTGTCATGCAGTGGGTCACGTTATCCTGCTCACAAGCTTGAATTTCTTGCACTGAAATGGTCTGTAACCAAAAAAAAATATGATTATTTGTATGGAACCAGCTACACAGTTGTAACTGATAGCAATCTTCTGACATACATTCTTATTTCACAGAGGTTAAACGCTACTAGCTACAGGTGGTTAGCAGCATTGACTACATACTAACTTCATCTCCAATATAGGGCCGGTAAACTGAATTTCGATGCTGATGGCCTCTCCAGATGCCTGTATGGATAGCTGTTAGGAGATTTACTGTCTCAGAAGGAGCATGAGCTTATACGTCTTCATTCAGCATCACCTGGCAAATCCTGAGGATTGGAACACTGTCAAACCAGATGTTGTATAGGCTGTGAGAAGCACTTTTACAGGGAAAAAAATGATAGCGCTGACAGCGTCAAGATTGGGATTCCTCTTATGTCACTTGCCATGATCTCGGATGCCATACAGTTTGCTTGTAAAGGCCCACATGGTGGATTGCCAGTAACTCCCTACCTGCCTATTGCTTAGTTTAATAACAAGCATCTTCAACAGTAAGAAGAGATCCCTGATCTCCCATTTCTTCTGCAGGAATGGAGCCATTTAGAGATGCAATACAGTTAAAATCTAGAGTCTGGCCTACCTTTTCCAATTGATTAGCGACATTACAAGTAGCTTTATTTGGTATATGCTCACAGCTGAGCTCCACCTAGCTGACCAGACCCTCAATCTCTCCACCATTGATGTATACTCTGCATTATGCAGGCAGACTGCAAGCAAGGCTGCTGGCCCTGATGGCATCTTTGGCCACATGCCAAAGGCATGTGTTAGACAGCTGGCAGAGGGTTTCACTGACATCTTCAACCTGTCATTGGCCCAGTCAGTTGTCCCCACATGCTTTAAGACAGCAACCATCGTGCCAGTACTGAAACAATCTGCTTCAACAAGCCTGAATGACTACCGCCCTGTTAAACTCACCCTTATTTTTATGAAGTGTTTCGAGAGGCTGGTCTTTGCTCACCTCAAGGCCTTTATACCTCATACTGGATCCCCTTCATTTTGCTTCCTGTCAGAACAGGTAAACAGAGGATGCATCTCCATGGCATTACACTCCGCCCTGACCCTCCTGGAGAACAGTAACACCTATGTTAGGATGCTGTTCATTGACTGAAGTTCGGCATTCAACACCATCATCCCCACGACACAAGCTTCTCGTCAAACTCGGTGACCTGGACATCAACACCTTCATCTGGAACTGGACCCTGGACTTCCTGACCAACAGACCCCAGCCAGTTAGGTTAGGCAACCACACCTTCTTTACCCTGACGCTGAACACCGGTGTTGCACAAGGCTTCAACCTGGCCCTCAACACCAAGATGAACAAAGAGCTCACTGTGGATTACAGGAAGTCGGAACAATGCTTACGCACACCCATTTACATAAATGTGTCTGAGGTGGAACATTTAACCAGCTTTACATTCCTAGGAGTCCACATCTCAGAGGACCTCTCTTTGACCCTCAAGACTTCCACCATAGTCAAGAATGCACAGCAGTGACTCTACTTCCTTTGGACGCTGAAAAAAGCACACCTGTCTCGTCAGATCCTGGTCAACTATATCACTGTACCATTGAGAGCAGCCTGACATATTGCATTACAGTGTGGTATGGGAACTGCTCCGTCTCAGATCAGAAGGTTCTGAAATGGATGGTAACATCTATTGAGTACATTATCAGTCCCCTCCATTGACGACATCTAGCACAAGTGGTGTACATGGAGGGCAAAGATCTGTTTGCCCTCCTCCCAGCCAAGTGGCAAAACAGAAAGCATTACTTTATTTTACTTTTAACTATACTGTACATATGCTCAAATACTCAAGATATGGTGCATTATCTATTTATAGTCATGATATTGCTTATATGCCTGGTCATCCTGTATTTTCTACCCAACCACATCTGCAAGCTGCTCACTCACTTTATTTAACTTGAAGTACATCTGCTGCTTATATACTGTAGATAATGTATATATAGTCATACTATTACGGTTTAAACACTGCATACAGTTAAGTCCTGAAATAATTGGACACTGAAACATGTTTTGTTATTTTGGCTGTTTACCAAAATATATTCAGGTTACATTTAAATAATGAATATTGTCTTAAAGTGCAGTCCAAGATGGAGGAAGGGTTTAGGAATTTCAGCTCTTTAATATGTAGACGAAAAGTAATTGGACAATTGACACAAGCCGTTATTTCCTCATCATTTAAGCAGGTATAAAGTCTGGAGTTGATTCCCGGTGTGGCATTTGCATTTGGAATATGTTGCTGTTGAACCCAAAACATGTGGTCAAAAGAGATCTCAATCCAAGTGAAACAGACTATCCTTAGGCCGCCAAAAATTAAACATCCATCAGAGAGATATTATCAACATTAGGAGTGGCCAAATCAACAGTTTGGTATATTCTGAGAAAAAATATCACACTAATGAGCTCTGCAAAACAAAAAAGGCCTGGAAATCCATGGAAGATAAGTGGTGTATGTTTTTTTCCATGGTAAAACCCCATTCACAACATCCAGGCAAGTGAAAAACACTCTCCAGGAGGCAAGCATATTATTATCCAAGTCTACCATTGTAATATGTCCCTCTCCTGGGACTTCCTCTGCTGTCATGCAGGGCCTCCGTTAATCGACGTCTCCTTCCTTCTGACACCACCGCCCATCCCCAGCTACAACCACTCATTACGCACAACACCTGTGGCGAATCATCGTATTATTGTTTGTATACACTGTGTGCACAATTATTAGGCAAGTCAGCTCGATAAGTAACTTAAGAGTCAAAGTGGGTTTCTATTATTGAAACAAATCTTGTTTGACTCTAAATAATAGAATCCACTTTTTTACCTGTACTTGATTATGGAGATACAATCTATATGCATGCCTCCACCTCTCTTCTAAAACCCCTTGATGGTGTATATCATAGTGCCATTTGTTTTTTTATGGGATACAGGTTTAGTACTCATCACTGCAAGCTTTTACCAGAAAGTAAATTGGCTGTCCTTGAAATCTCGTAGAGAAATGCATTTAGCACTTTTTGTGTACAAAGCTCTTAAACACAAACTACCACCTTTCAATAATTCAATTTTAACTGTTAGATGTACTGTCTACCAGATCAGAGCTCAGGGATGGATATCACTACAGATCCCTAAGAACTTCACTGCATTGGGTAGATTAGCTTTTAGTTTTTTTTATCCTCACATTTGGAATGATTTACAATGTACTTTTAAATTGGATGAGCTAGTGCCTTCATGACATTTTAGACATATTTATTTGAAGATCATCATATTACTGACTGTGTCTGCTTTATGTGACTGTTTTGGCTTTTTCCTTTTTTAATTGCTTTTAATTTGTTTTGCTTGCTTGCTGGTATTTTATGTAACCTACACAGGTCGTTGCTGCAAATGAGAACTTGTTCTCAGTCAACTTACCTGTATAATAAATAAATATAGTATTTTGACCATATCATCATTATGCATACAGGTCCTTCTCAAGAAATTAGCATATTGTGATAAAGTTCATTATTTTCCATTAATGTAATGATAAAAATTAAACTTTCATATATTTTAGATTCATTGCACACCAACTGAAATATTTCAGGTCATTTATTGTTTTAATACTGATGATTTTGGCATACAGCTCATAAAAAATTCCTATCTCAAAGAATTAGCATATCATGAAAAGGGTCTCTAAACGAGCTATTAACCTAATCATCTGAATCAACTAATTAACTCTAAACACCTGCAAAAGATTCCTGAGGCTTTTAAAAACTCCCAGCCTGTTTCATTACTCAAAACCGCAATCATGGGTAAGACTGCCAACCTGACGGCTGTCCAGAAGGCCATCATTGACACCCTCAAGCAAGATGGTAAGACACAGAAAGAAATTTCTGAACAAATAGGCTGTTCCCAGAGTGCTGTATCAAGGCACCTCAGTGGGTGTGCCTTGAGTCTGTGGGAAGGAAAAAGTGTGGCAAAAAACGCTGCACAACGACATGAGGTGACCGGACCCTGAGGAAGATTGTGGAGAAGGACCGATTCCAGAACTTGGATGACCTGCGGAAGCAGTAAGACTGAGTCTGGAGTACAAACATCCAGAGCCACCGTGCACAGGCGTGTGCAGGAAATGGGCTACAGGTGCCGCATTCCCCAGGTCAAGCCACTTTTGAACCAGAAACAGCAGCAGAAGCGCCTGACCTGGGCTACAGAGAAGAAGCACAACAAAACAACAACAAATTTAGCATTTCATTCGGAAATCAAGTTGCCAGAGTCTGGAGGAAGACTGGGGAGAAGGAAATGCCAAAATGCCTGAAGTCCAGTGTCAAGTACCCACAGTCAGTGATGGTCTGGGGTGCCATGTCAGCTGCTGGTGTTGGTCCACTGTGTTTTATCAAGGGCAGGGTCAATGCAGCTAGCTATCAGGAGATTTTGGAGCATTTCATGC
>JACXGM010026458.1:0-14864 GCA_016801145.1 Umbra pygmaea
CATTATGAGGGGAAGTTATTATTTTCTTATAACTACTGTAGAATGGTGACATTTGCTACATTCCTAAGTGTCTAAGCTTTCTGTAGATATATAACATGTATATATAACCTAGCAATAGGACTTGTGAACCAGTTTTTGGGGGTGGTGGGGGGCAGAAATCTCCCTGTGGCGGGAGAGTGCTCCCTAAGTAGTTAAGAAATTAGTTTGTTAAGATTAGTTTTATATTCAAGCCTATCTCGTCAGCGCAAAGCGTTTGAGGCAAGCTGATAATTCAATAATTATAAAAAACTGTTCAAAAATTCTCAAATCCACACTGCACCGGCTGAAATGTTCGCTATTGTATTTGAATATAAAATATTAGAAAAAATATATCTAATGGGTGTGCCAAACCACAATGCAGATCCCGAAAAAATATTTGCTCTGAATTTGTTAGTTGAACATCTTTTTTAAACATTCTAATTCTATAGAGCCTATACAATTACGAAAATACAACATCATAAATGACATGTTGGAATTCAGGTTATTGTTTCCGAATAACATCCAACAATGGAACACATTTTAAAAAGAATAAAATGGCACTTTCTGATTGCGACGTTAGTTGAAAATCATTTTTACTTTCTACATCAACAAAATTAAACAGAGAATAGAAAAGTATTAAGTATGAAGTAAATGTGTTGGATTTTCTTTCTATAGACTTAATAATTGTCATTCTATAAAGGCAAAAAATATACGAAATTAGGCTATACTACATCTTGTGCTGTATATATCCTTTGATATTATGTATATATATTTTTGTTGTAAAAAAAATGTAATTAATCTGTTTGGAGACAGTTTTACGTAGGCCTGTAAAAAAACAATAGAGGCGATGCTCCTGATCGCTGGATGCAGTGATGGCTTGGCTGGAGGCTGCGGAGGAGAGAGCGGTTTTTAATGAAGGTGATTCGTATGCTAATGACGCTGATGCCGTCAGTAGTTGGCGGTTATAGGTAGTTTGGAAGGCCTGGCGGTTCTAGTGTTAACTATGCATTAGAGGGTTATATTAATGATTTTATTGTTGAGAAGGTTGATAAAAAGCTTCAGCTCGAGGCAAAAATGTACAGGTTGGCGAATATAAAAATGGGCAGGATCGACTCTCAGCACTGGGAAAGATCTTTTATTGGAACTTAACGCAAAGATGTGCTGTACAACCGCGTCATAGAAGTCTTTTTAAAAGAGAAAGAAGGATGGACTTCGTTTTCAAATAACGAGCAGCTTTGTTGAGTTAGATGGATTTTTATATTTTTACTAGCAGGGCCATAGGGATGGGCCGATACCAGTACTTGGTATCGGCCCAAAACTGGGCATAAGTACTCGATACTCCAAGTCGATACTTCCTCCACATTTAAGAGCATTATACTGGCGTTATGCAACCGTTGCCCTTTACAAATTAGCCATCGATGGCCATAGTTGTAAATCTGATTCACGGAAATGTTTCAACGGAAATGTTCAGCCCTATGTACACTCCTCTAAAGGATTATTAGGAACACCGTACTAATACTGTGTTTGACCCCCTTTCGCCTTCAGAACTGCCTTAATTCTACGTTTCAACAAGGTGCTGAAAGCATTCTTTAGAAATGTTGGCCCATATTGATAGGATAGCATCTTGCAGTTGATGGAGATTTGTGGGATCCACATCCAGGGCACGAAGCTCCCGATCCACCACATCCCAAAGATGTTCTATTGGGTTGAGATCTGGTGACTGTGGGGGCCATTTTAGTACAGTGAACTCATTGACATGTTCAAGAAACCAATTTGAAATTATTCAAGCTTTGTGACATGGTGCATTATCCTGCTGGAAGTAGCCATCAGAGGATGAGTACATGGTGGCCATAAAGGGATGGACATGGTCAGAAACAATGCTCAGGTAGGCCGTGGCATTTAATCAATACCCAATTGGCACTAAGGGGCCTAAAGTGTGCCAAGAAAACATCCCCCAAACCATTACACCACCACTACCAGCCTGCACAGTGGTAACAAGGCATGATGGATCCATGTTCTCATTCTGTTTACGCCAAATTCTGACTCCATCTGAATGTCTCAACAGAAATTGAGACTCATCAGACCAGGCAACATTTTTCCAGTCTTTAACTGTCCAATTTTGGTGAGCTCTTGCAAATTGTAGCCTCTTTTTCCTATTTGTAGTGGAGATGAGTGGTACCTGGTGGGGTCTTCTGCTGTTGTAGCCCATCCGCCTCAAGGTTGTGCTTGTTGTGGCTTCACAAATCCTTTGCTGCATACCTCGGTTGTAACGAGTGGTTATTTCAGTCAAAGTTGCCCTTCTATCAGCTTGAAGCAGTCGGCCCATTCTCCTATGATCTCTAGCATCAACAAGGCATTTTTGCCCACAGGACTGCCGCATACTGGATGTTTTTCCCTTTTCACACCATTCTTTGTAAACCCTAGAAATGGTTGCGCGTGAAAATCCCAGTAACTGAGCAGATTGTGGAATACTCAGACCGGCCCGTCTGGCACCAACAACCATGCCACGCTCAAAATTGCTTAAATCACCTTTCTTTTCTATTCTGACATTCAGTTTGGAGTTCAGGAGATTGTCTTGACCAGGACCACACCCCTAAATGGATTAAAGCAACTGCCAAGTGATTGGTTGAGTGGATCATTGCATTAAGGAGAAACTGGATGGGTGTTCCTAATAATCCTTCAGGTGAGTGTAATACAAACTTCTGTTCAAATGTTTATTTTTATTATTGTAACGGTATCTTGCTTTAACCCTCATACTTCAGTCAACAAACAAGAAAAGGTGATGAATGCCTGGAAGATAATGAATGCCTGGAATACCCTCAAAGTATGCTCATTAGGTGAAAATCCCCAGGTTCACTTCAGCTCGAGGACATAACACATTTGTGACAATCAGTGCAAGCAATGACTACACAATCTTCTCTCATGCACTTCATGTGAAACCACCGCCTACAAATTACACACAAAATGTACTCATCTCTTTATTTTTGATCACCGTTACATCTGGATGAGTAGCACATGGTCCAGTTCTTGGTGTTAGCATGATTCATCTGTAGCCTTTTCCAAGTAGACTTGTAGTCTCTCTCCCTCCCTAGTACAGCCTTCGTCTCCGCATCATATGACTGCACCTTTCTCCTGTGACATAGGAGTTTTTTGGGAGAGGCCTCACCGTCTATGTTTCCCTGGCTTGTACTCTTCAATGAGAGACTAGATCCACAGTCTGGCTTTGTGGTTGTCCACTGGCCCTAATTGATTGTTCGCTGATGACTGCACAGGTTTAGAGAATAGTAAAAACACCACACTTATATCCATTGCCTTGTTGTGGGACATTTATGACATCTGTAACAGTCCAATCAGATACCTGAAAATCTTCTCCAGCAGCCGTGAAAATACAGGCTACAACTTTGAGAAGTGTTGAACAGGCAGTGTTTGCAGTTGCAGAGCTGTGGATGGAAATGTATATAAAAATGTCCCGATCCCTAAAATCTGCTCAAGCTAGAACCCAGTGCAAGCCTGAACCTTTCACATCGGTGTTGAAGGGCATCAATATTGTGAAAAAATTCAGAGCCTTTGTGCTGCACAGTACTGTAAAATTTGAAACTGCTGCCATCTGGAAATTATAGGTTGGCACACATAAAACAAGTCCACCTTTGTCACTTGACCAATGTAGTCTGCTTAATAGTTTCCCCTTCAAGCCAGATCTTTGGAGCAAGACACTGGCTTCTGTGAGATACTGATGACCAGTTTGGCTCAGGTGTTTGTATATGTAGACAGGGAGCAAATGTATTCTGCCCTACAAAGGCAAAATACCTTACCATGCTAGAGTGTAGAGCTGAGAAAAATTATTTTGTAAATTAAGGTATTTTGCCTTTCCAGTGCAGTATTGTTCTCAGTATTTGCTGGTACAGTACATTGTCTGTCTGAGGGAAACTTGTTACATCAGGATGCTCAGTATCTGCTGCTGGCTAGCAGTTCATTTGATGAGTCTGTATTGCAATGATCAATGTCATGCGTTTGTGAAAGGAGTGAATTTGGGGCCAGATTGACTGAGTAATCATCGTCTTTTGTTAAAATAAAATTCCTATCAGATTTGATCTCACTCCCTCTACCCCTTTTCTGCATCAAAGAAAGGCTGTATGTACATTATGTAGGTAAACGCAGCCCAGTAGCCATTTCCACAGCAAGGATGTGGAAACATTTCCCTGAACTTGGACAGGAGCTTGTTGTGTCGTTGGAAGTGTTTTGAACAACATGGACAGATTCATTAGTTGGACTTTTATATGTACACCCCTGAAGATGAATTCACACTCACCAGGCCCATCTCAACCACAATTCTTGCTAAGGAGGTCTGTGACATCAACGGTTTTGGATGCAGGTTTTGATTAAGGTTTTTCAACACTACATTGCTCATCTTTGACACTGGACTCATTCCACTATTCTCTCTAAAGGAAAGAATGAGGGATTCTTAACATCGCTCAGAGCAACAGGGACCCCCCACTTTAGAGTGTACAGAGTAAAAACTGCAGTGTTGATTTTACTGTCCCTAGATAACATATGGTCCCACTCTATTTTGAGTAAAATTACATTGACTCTGCTCAGCAGTCGTCACAAAGTGTTTTGACAGATACCCGGCCTAAAAACCCCAAGAGGAAGCAAAAACAAGACATGCACACACTTTGTGATGACTGCTGTTGTTAAAAGTGCTTTAAAAAATTGTATTTGATTGATTGTTATAACAGACAAGGCACTCAAATATATTTAACTCTGAGCAGAGTCAATCTCATTTTACTCAAAATAGAGTCGGACCATATGTTATCTAGGGTGAGTAAATCAAAACTGCAGTTTTTACTGTGTAGTTCCCCAACCCAGATCTATCTCTTTGAAATTCATAGAGGAAGTATGACTGCATGTAGTACAAAGACAAAACCATTGCATCAACAGGAAGTTCCTTCCACTCATTTTGAGATTTGATCATTTTGTTTATGCTTTCACAAATGGAGTTTGTTGGGATTTTGGATTTGAATGTTTCAAATTGTCTCATATAGAAGGAAGCCATGTTGCCTAATAGATCTTCCTTGAAATGCTGGTTGAAGTATTTGACAAATTCCTCAGACCACTCCTTCGCCAATCTGCAACATTGTGCCTCTAATTCATCTTTGTCACCCGAATTATTTGGTAAATTTGGTCTTTAAGTACCTTTATATCATCTCTTCCTCTTCTCTCTGTCAACAGTGATGGACACTTTGAAACTTTTCACTCTCATCCCAAGTTTGCCCAAAATGTCCTATAAGAACATTTTATGATGCAGCATGAATTTGTGTTCATGCAGGATGAACCCAACAGGAAACACAGGGTCATTAACAAGTGATGTGTTCCTCATCGCAAGCACAGAAATATAGAAGTAACCCATCTGAAATGTGGTGTCAGCATTTGAGGGTAGCTGAATTCGATTGCTTCATCCAAAATTGTACATGTTAAATGGATCATTTCTGGAATCCCTGCAAAAACCATAAAGTCAGAAAAGCTCAAAATGTGCCAGACAACCTGGAAGCTGGAATGCCAGCTCACGAAGACTGAACATTTCATCATGTGATATTCTGTCTCTACTTCTGCTAGCACACACAGTGTTTTGGACCTGTTTTAGGTTATCGAGGCTATTTACAGGCATGTGCTCCGCATTACCACTGGAGGCTCCAGACAAGGCAGATTGGTAGATGCTTGATGATGCCTGCCCATGGTCATTGTGAAGGATTTCTGAAAATACCTCTTTTTAAATGGAATGAACACCCGATCTGACTTTTTTTTCTAAATTCAGACAAACCCTTGTTAAACTGCTCTGTAATAACACTTCAGCATTCTACCACCATAGTTTTTTATCTTATGGTAGTTTGACCTTTTCTGCTTCCATGACATTTGGTCAACACTGTCCATGTCTGATCTACCTCCCTTCAAACTGATATATACAACACATACAGTATAAAAGTAAAAGGTTTGTTATGTTTATGTTTCTTTTTTCAATTTAGACTATGCTAGGCTATTCTAAAAAATAAGCTGCTTTAAAAAGACTGTTGGATTTTAAGTAAAAACTAAGCTCAATGCAATAATTTAGTTTTTTTCTAAGCTTTTATTGTTTGCAAATTTTGCATGTTTCTTCCATTTGATTGTTGCTTTTGTATTTTATATATTTTATTGTTATATTTTATTTTTGTTGTATTGTTGTTCTAGTAAGTTGCACATTTTGCATTTTTGTTGCTTTTTCTGTATTTGTGATTTTTATATGCTTGGTCAATCTTAATTGATTTGCACATTATACATTGTTTGTATTCTTGGTCACTTTCTAATTTATTTATAGTTTTATTTTTTGCATTTTTGTATTATTATAACATTTCCTATGGGTAGCTAAATGTTGTGTTTCTTTTTTCATGTGTGCCTTTAAAATAAATGCTTGGTACTAAACTCTGGAATAGTGAGTCTGCACCATGTAAATCCCCAGAACTTCCTACTACGTTAGTGGTTAAAGAGAATGGGCTAGGACTGAGTTTCCTTGGAGATTTAGCAATACTGACTCAAGCGACTCACACAACCCGGATCAGTTTAGTGAGTGACTCAGAATAACCTGAATCCTTAAAATGAATCGAGTTTGCCAGGCCTAGCTGGAAGTCAAAGTCAAAGTTGTTTATTTGTCATGTGCATCGGACAACATCACATCATCCTATGCAGAGAAATTCTTTTGACATGGCTTGACACATCTACACAGTGGGCTTAAAAAGATTATATACAATATAAAGAATTTTGAGAAACAATAAAAATAAGAATAACAATACACTATGTAACTGGGCAGTGACTTGGAGAGTGTACAACAGCAGAAGTAATAAATATTATAAATATGGCATGGAAAATTACTTTTAAAGGTGCATTGAATTCTGCTACATTAGATGTAGAGTGGGTAAAGTGACCAGAGAATGTCAGGGCTCAAGAAATGATTTGTGATCAATGTTCCATGTTGAGCAGCCGAATGGCCTGCAGGAAAGAAACTTGAACTCTGAAACTCTCTTGACTTCAGCTCCATCGATGTGTATGGGGGCAAGACCCTCCCTCTGCCGCTTCCTCAAGTCCACTATCATCTCCTTAGTCTTGCTGACGTTGAGAGAGAGGTTGTTGCTCTGGCACCAGGTAGCCAAGGCATTTACCTCCTCTCTGTAAGCGGTTTCATCATTGTTGGAGATGAGACCTAGGATGGTTGTGTCGTCAGCAAACTTTAGGATGATGTTAGAACTGCGTGTGGCCACACAATAATATTTGAACAGGGCGTACAAGAGGGGACTGAGTACGCAGCCCTGTGGGGCTCCGGGGCTCAGGGTCAGTGCGGAGGAGGTGAGGTTGCCCATTCTCACCATCTGGGGTCTGCTCGTTAGGAAGTCCAGGATCCAGTTGCACAGGGAGGTGTTAAAACCCAGGGTCCTGAGCTTGGGAATGAGCTTAGCAGGAACAATAGTGTTGAATGCTGAGCTGTAGTCCACAAATAGCATCCTCACATATGTGTTCCTTTTTTCCAGATGGGAGAGGGCAGTGTGTGCCGTCAGTGCGATGGCATCGTCTGTAGATCTGTTTGGGCGGTATGCAAATTGTAGGGGGTCCAAGGTGTCCGGAAGGGCGGTGCAGATGTGGGTTCTGACCAGCCGCTCGAAGCACTTCATTATGATGGAGGTCAGTGCTACTGGGCGGTAGACATTTAGGCAGGTGATGGTAGGTTTCTTTGGAACCGGGACAATGGTGGCCTGCTTGAAGCAGGAGGGAACTACAGACTGGGTTAGGGAGAGGTTGAATATGGTGGTGAATACCACCGCTAGCTAGTCAGCACATCCTCTTAGAACACGGCCTGGAATGCCATCTGGCCCTGGAGACTTCCGCGGGTTTACTCTTTTAAAAGCTCTCCTTACATCAGCTATGTCCAAGGACAGAGTGCAGTCGTCTAGGTTCTCAGCTAGCTTCTCAGGAGTGATGTTGGCCACCTCAAACAGAGTGCAAAGAAGGTGTTAAGCTCGTCTGGGAGCGAGGCGGGGGGATGGGCGTCACAGCTATTTCTCCCTTTGTAGCTGTTGTAGTTGGATTCCAATTTGTCCCTGTATCCTCTTTTAGCATCTCTGATGGCCTTCTGTAGGTCATATCTGGCCCTCCTCAAAGCCTCCAGGTCCCCACAGGCAGAGGACTGTGCTGCAAGCTTGGTACGGACATTACCGTTAACCCAGGGCTTTTGGTTGGGTAAGGTCTTAATGCAACACGGAACATCTCCCAGTCTGTGGTTTCAAAGCAGTCTTGGAGAGTGGTGATGGATTGCTCACTCCATTTTTGGACTGCTCGAAAAAACCTTTTTCCTGTTTCAGACGTTGCCTGTAGGTTGGGAGGAGAAGAATGGAGATGTCATACATGTGATGTAGACTACTGTGATTATAGCGGACGTAAACTCCCGGGGAAGATAGAAGGGACGTATGTTTACAGTTAGTAGCTCCAGGTCCGGTGAGCAGTGTGTTGAAATACCTGCAGCATCCGAACCCCAACGGGAGTTAACCATAATGCAGACCCCTCCCCCGATTCGTTTACCTGACTCCGAGGTTCTGTCCTGCCGGTAGATGGAAAAACCAGCTGGCGTAACAGCCGTGTCCGTGATAGTGGGATCCAGCCAGGTCAAAGTGAACGCTAGCACGCAGCAGTTAGCAATGTCCTGCTGGAAGTTAATCCGAGCATGAAGTTTGTCCATTTTATTGTCCAGTGATTGAACATTTGCAAGTAAAATGCTCAGTAACGGTGGATTGCAGTATCTCGTCCGAGCTCTGCACAGAATGCCGGCACGTTTGCCCCTCTTCTTTCTCCTTCGCCGCCTGCGTATGAGTAAACAAGTCGACGGTAGGTGGCTCCGGTAAGTGGAAAAAGAGTCTTTATCCAGTGAGTTGCGTATGTCCAAAAGTGCTAGTCGTTCATAATGTATGAGCGACAGTGCAGAATGTACAGAAATAAAAACTAACAAGCCAAAACCTGGGTAGAGTGAACAGAGCCATTGTCCATGCGACCATTCTCTACGGCGCACAAAACACTTCGTGTGTGAAGTGTGTGAAGATGTTCCCAGAGTCTGTTATTAGAGACACACATCACACTGACACGCATGAGATAAGTGTGTGTTTCAGTGATTATTATTGATCATTGCTCAGGTACATTACATCACGTTAAGCTTTTTCACATTAAGCGTTTTCCTTACAATATGCTCTAATGAAGCAGAAAGGCTTAGTGTCAGATAACCCCCATAATAATTGAAATTTGGGTTAGTTGTTTTTATAATTTTCAGTGGTTATAAGGAGTAATATGAGAGAGGGATTTGGTTACTATTGATCATTGTTTAGGTACAATAAATCACGTTAAGCCTTTTCCTTACAATAGGCTTCAATGATGCAGAAAGGCTTAACGTCAGATAAAGCCAATAATAATTGGAATTTGGGTTAGTTTTTTCTATAATTTTCAGTGGTTATGATGAGCGATATGAGAGAGAAATGTGGTTAATGTTGATCGTTGTTTAGGTACAATAAATCACGTTAAACCTTTTCCATACAATAGGCTTCAATGATGCAGAAAGGCTTAACGTCAGATTGAGAGACGCAAGACCCAACACTCTGGATGAGCTTAAGGCCGCTATCGAAGCATCCTGGGCCTCCATCACACCTCAGCAGTGCCACAGGCTGATTGCCTCCATGCCACGCCGCATTGAAGCAGTCATTTCTGCAAAAGGATTCCCGACCAAGTATTGAGTGCATAAGTGAACATAATTATTTGAAGGTTGACTTTTTCTTTTTGTTTTTTTTGTATTACAAACACTTCTTTTATTGGTCAGATGAAATATGCTAATTCTTTGAGATAGGAATTTTGGGTTTTTATGAGCTGTATGCCAAAATCATCAGTATTAAAACAATAAATGACCTGAAATATTTCAGTTGGTGTGCAATGAATCTAAAATATATGAAAGTTTCATTTTTATCATTACATTATGGAAAATAATGAACTTTATGCTAATTTCTTGAGAAGACCTGTAATTGGAGTTTGGGTTAGTTGTTTTTATAATTTTCAGTGGTTATGGGGAGTAATATGAGAGAGGGATTTGGTTATTATTGATCATTGTTTAGGTACAATAAATCACGTTAAGCCTTTTCCTTACAATAGGCTTCAATGATGCAGAAAGGCTTAACGTCAGATAAAGCCAAAAATAATTGGAATTTGGGTTAGTTGTTTTTATAATTTTCAGTGGTTATAAGGAGTAATATGAGAAAGAAATGTGGTTATTATTGATCGTTGTTTAGGTTCTTTAAATCCTTTGAGCCTTTTCCTTGCTATCGGAGCCAATGAAGAAGAAGACTTTAAGATGAGATTACTTTTATAATTGTTGGATTTTGGTTTTGTTTTTTTGACAGGCTTAATTCATGACAAGATATGGGGATGAGAAATTTGGTGAGGTCTGGTCATTATTTAGGTACATTAAACCACGTTAAGCATTTTCACGTTAAGCGTTTTAGTATGTCCCATTTAAATATCTTTTCTTTCTTTTTTAAATAGCAATAAAGACAGTTTTACAGCTTTATAAGCATTTTCTCTGAATGACGAAGTAGACTGTCGTTATCATCAATATGAAATATATGCATAGGGCTGAACATTTCCATTGAAACATTTACGTGAATCAGATTTACAACTATGGCCATCTATGGCTAGTCTGTAAAGCGCAACGCTTGCATAACGCCAGCATAACACTCTTAAATGTGGAGGAGTATCAACTTGGAGTATCGAGTACTTATGCCCAGTATTGGGCCGATACCAAGTACTGGTATCGGTATCGGCCCATCCCTAAGGCCCTGCTAATAAAAATATATAAAAATCCATCAAACTCACCAAAGCTGCTCATTATTTGAAAACGAAGTCCATCCTCTTTTCTCTTTTAAAAAGACTTCTATGACACGGTTGTACAGCACATCTTTGCGTTAAGTTCCAATAAAAGATCTTGCCCAGTGCTGAGAGTCGATCCCGCCCAGTCCTATATTTGCCACCAAAGCTACTTCTTCACTTCCATCTGCCATTCTGCTAAAAGTAAACAATCTAACAATCTGTAAAAATTTAAAGTTTAAAGAAATTGGAGACTGGTAAGCTAAGCTAGTTCTTGTTCACATGGCAAACTTTAAAAAAAATTTTTTTATTGAACTTTATTGAACTGCCACTCCTATCAGCAACAGAAACGATGCTGACGTAAGGCTAGGCCTGCAGAAACGCTTTACTTGGTCAAAGAACACACCCAACATGGTAAAGTCAAAATCTGACTGGTTAAAAATATGACAATCAACAACATGGTCCTGATGGGCTTCAACAGCAGACGGTATTCACTCGGAATTCTAAATGCCCCAGTCTACCCGGAGATAACACAGATGAAAAAATCTTATTGGATAAAAGCTTTCATTTATATGAGCTGCGCTGAAAGCAAGGCAACTTAAAAGAGCGTACTGTAGCAATGAAATTACCTTATAGAATAATTGAAATGAACTTTGTACAATATATATAGTGTTAATTAAAAAATATATTCAAGAATGATATATGTTAAAAATATATTCTGACTATCTTTGAGCCTGCAGTGAAGGCTTTGCAGGCCCTGACAGCCCACCACTGAACAAAATAGTGGTATTTCTGAGTTCTGAATGTCATTGTGAGGTTATTATAATGCGTTTAAATTTCGGGAAGATATTCAAGACCTAGGTGTAAAATGCACGGCCCGCCACTGCGCATAACTTAATCCAGAGCAGACATTTATCTGAGTTGAGATGTGGCTTTGGAAAGTAAAAAATAGACACCATCGCCCAGCCCTTCGGGATACCTAGTACCGGAGTAGCATGTAACCCATGCACACCGTTGGACCATTTTAAACCTAAAATGTCATGAAAATACATATAAAAACTAATGTAAACGGACTAACTGCAATGCATTTCAATGGACGTGGAAGCAGAGAATGTCAGATTATATTGGGTTAGCTATGCGCACTGTGATTGGCTCATCACATTTGGGGGCGTGGTTTAGCCATAGGTCAATTCCAGCATACGAATGAACATGTGTTGATAAATCAGACGGTTGAAATCAATCATAATTAAAAAATCACGCCCACATATGTGCACGTGTTAGAGGCCTCACCCTTAAAATTTAAGACATGAATAAGCAACATCCGACAAAGAAAAGGAATTTCTCTGAGATAGAAAAGAGACGCTCAGGTCTCAGGTGGAGGCCAACCGCTTGGTTTTATTTGGAAGCTTAAAATCAGGCAACAATATATCAACGAAAAATGCGGTGTGAACTGAGATTACTGCTACATTCATTGAAAATTATTAACGAGAACCTGAAGTGCATTTTTAAAAAAAATATTATTTTCACTAAACATTCCACATTGTAGCCTATTTTTTAAGTAGCTTTCTTACCCAAAGATCGCATTTACTATACCTGTCTCCTTCGTAGAGCCCCCAATGGTGGCTGTTGTGGCCAGCGGATGTTTATTGAACGTCACCCCGTTCTCTGGCGCAATATTGTGGAGAACCCTGCATGCCATAGCCTAATTATGTTGCAGGCTTGCCCTGGGGTGTATAGCAGAGTCCCCCCCCGAACCAATACAGAGCCACCAGTCCTCGAGCAATCTTATACATCTCTCCACTGTGTTTGGTGTGCGTGTTCACTGTTGAACCTGTGCTCCTGCTCGTTTGGGGATTTGCAAGCGGTGTTATAAGGTACTCATTCAGGGGAAAACCTTTGTCAGCTAAAGGAATCACATCACACTGTTTCACCCTAGAACTATGTAGAACTGTTATAATAATTGTATGAGGGCGTAACTCACAGAGGAGATGACTCCAGTCATGTAGTGCACCCTCCTGTAGCCTTGTTCCAACGCTGCAGTTTTAAAAAATTTGAGTCGCGTGTCCCCCAGGCCACCGGGCTACCACATTCAGAACATAGATCCTGGCATCACATATGATCTGAACATTGATTGAATGAAAGGTTTTGCGATTGATAAATGTGTAATCATTCATGGATGAGACACACATGAGTACAATCAATTGCCACAATCACATTTGTCAACCCAGCAATCTCATAAAATTGTCTTTTAATAACAGTTTGCTGAGCATCATCATATGAAAATCTAATAGGCTAGCAGAAAGGGACTTGATATAGCCGGCAAAACTGCTGGCCTACTTCAACTGTTGTTGGCTGTGATATACCAGACCTGTCCCCGGTCTCCCGCTGAAAGGTCCCGGTGGCCAAAAACCCCAACGTAGAGCATTAAGGTTCTCTAACAGAGCCAGATCTGCAATCGCTTCAACTTCAGGACTGCCAAAGTGCTTGTTTAAATAGGCGACTGAATAAACATTTTACCAATCACATTATAAATCGATTAACCTAATATATATATTTCCATTTTTTGACAGAAATTGTTGTACGCCTAATTAAGCCCTCATGTTAGGCCATCTCAAAGTGAAAGGGAAAATATTAACCATTTAATAGCAAGGTGCTGTATACAATTAATTCGTAATTCTGAAATGTAACTAGCAATATACTATAGTTACGATGCACACACATTCATCAATGATCGCTGGTAAAACAATTCACACTGGATAATGTGTGTACATGAGGTCAGACCAGACATGAGATTTTATCGCTGCCTACGCTCACGTTCAAATTGATAAATGCCTTGCTTTGCGTAGGAATCAGCGTACGCATGTCCTACACCTGTTTTAAGTCGTACGCACGTTTGATAAATGAGGGCCTTTATGTGTATTTGTTAACGATACATTGTATCTGTTTTAATTAGGATTGGAGGATAGCAACTCCAGACAGCCAGGGTTACCTTAATAAATAATTAACAAACTTTAAATTACATTTCATTCCTGAGGGTAACGGATAGGCACCATGCTAAAGTGTTTCTCATAGCCTTTTGAGCTGCATGTGGAGAGCTCCCTAAGGACGGACAGAAACTTTACGTAATGAGATCCTTTAAGTCCTCCCTCAAGACGCATTTATTTTCTTATCCTTAGTTGGTTGACAAATTGATAAACTCGCTGCACATGAAACAATGACACATGCAGAAGATAAAGATGTTAAACATGAAGTAATGCTAAAAAAGTGTGAGATCAAATGTTATACAACACCTATGGTTGAACACGTGTGGTACTTTTGGCAGATAAACTGAGACCCCTGCCAAGCAAATATTTTGAGGGATGCCTTCACGATGTCTTTTCAATCTAAAAGGCTTGGAGGGGTGAAACACACATGGTTGTGTTACACAGATGCAATAATGACAGTACCACAATAAGTTAAAAATATTATAAAATGCTATAGGATAAGGCATTAAAGTAAGGACGCAATGCAGATTGAGATGAAGATGATAAAATCCCTCTGCAGATGCTAGCTAGCCAAAATATTAACCATACGAAACCCGGGTGTCAAACTGAAAGATAAAAGTTTGGATCCAATGCAGGGTTGCCAGGTCAACCAGAAAATACTAGCCCAATGACTGCTCAAAAACAGCCCAAAATGCCTTAAAACTAGCCCAATTTGTTTACATCGCTACTGAGTTAATAATTCCAATACTTTTTTTCCACAATTTACATTTAAATGTATTTTTTTAGCCTATATTATTAATTTCAAATTTTTTGTTTGTTCATTCCACAACATGGTTAGCTATATCTTGCCTTTAAATATCTCCACGTACAGGAATGAGTTTGAGGATCAGCAAGAATGAGAGTACAGATGTATCGCAACTTGACAATAACTGAACTTTTGACATAACT